>CAMZMU010000055.1:43127129-43264182 GCA_947311845.1 Poa pratensis | reverse complement strand
TTCGAGGGCCTACCTTTTGCAACCTTGGCAGCGTCAAAAGAAGGATAGTACGTCTTGGCCAAAGCAAGAACATGAGCCGCGCCGTTGCGAGCTGAGGACTCCTTCCAGTCCAAAAAGAACTGAGGCGCCCTAAGCAGTCTTTTCAGAAGCCCTTCAGAATCACCAGGGACTGGCTTGGTCGGCAGCAGGCACTTAGACAGTGATTTCATGGCGTCACAAGTCCTTCGCGAAAAATCGCGGATATACTCCAGCTGCTCTTGAGTACTGCCCGGCTGCTCCTTGGCATCTTCACCTACATAGAGGCATGTTCATCAGCTTCAACAAAGGCAAAGATAGTAGAAAAAAGATGCAGATGTGAGCGCAACACATACCAGTTAATTCTTGAGTCATGATGCACACTTTGGCGTGGACGAGGTTATGGGCATCAGAAACTTTCTTCAACTTTTTCTCAAGCTCGCCAATGGAAACCTTAAGCCTTGCGTCCTCATTGACATCAGCAATGGCGTCTTTCTGAGCACTGACTTGGAGCCCAGCTGCTGGACCCTCTCTTGGAACTTCTCTTCAACAGTTTTAAGCCGCAGCTCGGTGGCTTTGGCTTGCTCAGATAAATTGAAGCTTTCATCAGATAGCTCGCCCATCCTGGTTTCCCTTTCTTCAGCTCAGCGTCACGCTGGCCAAGGAGCTCGCGCAGCCTTCCAGTTCAGAGGGAGTATCCCCAGCTGCTTTTCCAAGGCAAGTTTGGCAGCCGTTATGGAGCTTAGTTCCTCCTACGAAGGGTACATCAGTTAGAAGTATATATCAACAGCTAAAGGAGAAGCATCAAGTCTCCCTTTACAGTCAAAGAAGAAACTTGATCCTTGGGGGCTAGAGACAGATAACTGGAGATAGGAAGTTTACCTTATAAGCCGCAGACAGGTCAGATAGTGCCTTGCGGAGCTCCATGGCTTGCTTGTCATTTGAGGCAATGATAGCCTCTGACAGTCTCTCAGCACGGCTGTGGAGGAGGAAGAAGCAACCTCAGCATGCAGAATTGGCACCGCAGGCTGTCCGCCACTGGCGACTCAACCACTGGCGTATCAGCATCCTTGGCCATTACATCTATGGAGGAGGGGTTGACCTTCTCCACGTCCTGGATCATAAGGGATCCGTTCTATCCTCCAGAGCCACCTCTTGGGTGGCTGTGTCAAGAACAGGGACCGTGGCCAGGTCATCAGTGGTGGCCACGCCCTCTACCATGGCGGTATGAGCTGCAGGTGATAAATGCGGCTCAACCGCGGCTCCAGGCTCAGTCGCGGGTTTAGCCGCACTTCTGAAAAAAGCAAGGGCATCGTGTGAAGAAGAAGCACATAAGCCAGAATAAAAGTATTATAAGCACAGGGAAAAGTCACTAACTCTGGAGCCATCTTCACAAAGGCCATAAGTTCACCGCTTGACGGTGAGGACAGGCCTTGGGTCCCAGAATCTACGAGCAGAAGTTTTGCGTGTCAGTAGAAGAAAAAGAATAAGCATTCAAGATGACAAGACAACAGAAATTACCAGAGTGGGGACCCATGTCTTCTTCAGCAGAGGCGGTGGCTTTGAAAGCACGCCTGGCAACGAAGGAGATCGCGCCCGTAGCAGGTTTGCGACGCTTCGTGGCCTCAGGGTTTTCCAGAGCATCAACCTCTGGTTCCTCACGAGATAGCCTCTTGGAGGCTCTACGGGGAGTTGGTCCAGCCGCGGCAACAGAACTCGCGGCTGGCACTGGACTGTCATCCTCGTCCAGTTCAGTCTCTTCACCATCTGAGGCCGCAGAAGCAACAGAAGGGATATCAGCAGTCTCGCTGCCCCTAGAGTGGGCAGCAGCTTCTTTCGTGCGGCACGCTTGGGAGCAGCAGTGCCGGCAACGGTCGCAGGAGCGACCAGTAGTTCTCATCAGCCTGGATCAGGAGATATAGTTGCAGTATTAAGAAAAGGAATGCGACTCAACTACAAAGACAAAAAGACAGAGAAGAGGAGTACCTCAAAAGGCTTGTTGTTAACACTAAAGGGGCAAGCCCCACCTTATCGAGGAGATGTCCTTCTCCTCAGTCACGCGGGTGACAAATTCCACCCAATCCTCAGGCCTCCAGTCCGAAGCCTTGATACGATCAACGTCAGCAGAGGTGCCTGTGCACTCAAGGAAGGATCGCTGTCGTGGACTCACGGGCTGAATGCGCCATTTGGTCCAGCAAGAGAGAAGATCAAGGCCAGTAAGACCATGACCTATTAAGGCGCGGATTTTGATCAGCGACTCATTGATGAAGGACATGGACGAGTCGCGGGGTTTTGATTTCAGTGCCTCGGTAGGCACGAAGAGGGTGTTAGACCAGGAGGGAAGGCGAGTTTCGCCCTCCGGTGAAGTATCTTGGCAATAGAAGAAAGATTTTTGCCAAGCCCTGGGTCGATTCGCCAGGGCTAGCTTGGGAAGGCAAGAGTTCCTATGGCGTTGAAGAGAGATGGCGCCACCTGAACGTAGGCGCCACCCTTGGAGACAAGTTGGCTGTTGCAGGTGAAAGAGGCCAGCCATAGATCGATGTTGGGGGCTATGCCAAGATAATCCTCGCACAGCACATGAAAATTGCTCACCTGGAGCATTGAGTTGGGCCCGATGTCGTGAAGACGGAGGCCTAGGCGTTGCAGCAAATTGCGGAAGAAGGGAGAACCTGGCGGCGTGAATCCACGCTCCACGTGCTCCACGAACATCACCAGCTCGTTGGGTTTGGGGCGCGGCTCGATTTCATCGCCTGGCGCCCGCCAGACGCCGTCCTCCTTCGGAAGAAGCCAGCCTCGGCCAGATCCGCAAGAGTTTCCTCCGTTACCCAGGATCCTTCCCAGTTGCAGGAGATTTGCGCCTATCGTCAGATGGCTTCGCCTTGGGCGCCATTGCGAGGGGAGATTGGATTGGGGAACTAGGCTCGGGTCGAGGAAGAAGACGGCGCGGCTAGGATGAGAAGATTGCAAGGGCAAATGGATAATGACCTAGGTGGCCGCAGCTTATAACTGAAGGGGCCCGTAACTAACGGCACATCTGCGCTGCTCGCAACCAAACGGCACAATTTGCGCCCGCAAAAACAAGCAATGGTCCGCAATAAAGGGAACAGAATATTCCAGAAGCGGGATGAGTCGCACAGATCGTGGCTCTGAATTGCATCAGTCAGAGATTGGTCAGAACGCTCACAGCGGCTCAAACAACTACCTCAAGTAACCAGGGGATCCTCACCGTGAAGTCCTAACCAATCTTGGGGGCTAATGTCGGGGGAATACTTTCTGGATTAACCCGCGGCCCAGTGCGACTTACTTACTCGCACGGACAAAGGCCCACTTGGGAGCAAGCCCAATATTGAACCGCCATAAGGGAAAGTTCTAGAAGACATATCCCGGAGGACGTGAAGACCAAGTAGTCTCCGAGTAGGCCTCTGTGGCATATTCCTTGTGGGAAAGTTTCCTTTGTAACCTAGCGAGCCTCTGTGTATAAAAGAGGACTCGCAGGACTTAGAACGGGTCAAGCTATCAAGCCCTAAACCCTAGCTCATACGGCGAGTACCAGATCGGATCGCCTCCATTGTAACACCTCTATTATCATATCAATACCAATCTAGGGTAGGCAGGAAGTAGGTCTTTTACCTCACATTGAGGGGGCCGAACCTGGGTAAATCTGTGTTGATCTTTGTTCCTGCGATCCCAAGCTCGGAGATGCTTGACTCGCATAATCCCACACCTACGAAGTCATCTATGACACCTGACGTGACAAACCCACGACACTGCTGCCACCACCCTCCACGGCCTCCACCTCCTCCGCCCTCCACGCCGGCCGCGGACCCCTGCCTCCTCCGGCGCCCCTTCTCCAAGCCCGTCGGCCGGGAAGAAGCAGGATGAGCTCGCCGGCCGGTCCAGGGTGAGCGTTGGCCACATCCCGCCGCCGGCAGCCCTCGTCGTCGATCCTGGCCGCCAGCAGCTCTCCACCGTCGATCCCGGCCGCCGGCGCCGCCCCTCTGCGCCTCCCCTTCCTGAGCCATCGTCTTCTCCCGGCGTAGCTTGGCGTCCTCCCCCTGTGCTCACCTCGTCGACCACGACTACCGCCTCTCCCCTGCAGGTCTAGCCATGGCAACAAGTAGTGTTAATTTTGGTACAAATTTTAGTGTTAATTTTGGTACAAATTTTAGTGTTAATTTTCTAGTTGGTAGATGTAATGTGTGTCATGGCAGCAAGTAGTGGATTGGTGTATGCAAAATGGTTTACAAATATGGTGCTTTACAAATATGCAAGTAGTGTCATGGCAGCAACTAATTGTTCTATGTGTGGTTTACAAATATGGTGTATGTCTAGCTGCCGGAATTGTTCTAACTTTTTCATAAGAGTTTTGTTTATGCCTAGAAGCATTAAGCATACATGAATATTTATGTTGTACATATGTTCATACATATATGTTGTTTTTTGTGGTTTCAGATGTCGTAGTTTACGGGGCTTCTTCTCCAGCTGAGGAGGGCCGCCTCGGTGCCCCTGTTCCGTGCCCCCTCCGGAGAGCGTCCCCGACCTTCTGCGGTGATCGACCACGCTTCTAGGGTATAAATCTTTCGCCTCTCTTGCTGCATAGGTTTATTTTGTCTAGATCACCAAGTCAGTCGAGTCGCGTAACCCAGTCAGATCCCATCCGGAAGGGTTACAAATTTATAAATATGCAGGATTGTCCATCTTTGCATATTTATAACCGTAACACTTCCGGGTTTTCCTGTTGGACAGTCCGAGTACGTGTAGATCGGGTCGTGTTCCATGTTCTACCCCTTCCTGAGACGGAATTTCGGCAGCACCTCCCCGTTGTTCTTTCGGATGCACACCCTCTCGGCTTGACAAGCTCGAGACGTGTATTCTGAAGAACAGCGGGGAGGTGCTGTCGAAATTCCGTCTCGGGTCGGGTAGAACATGGGACACGACTCGATCTACACGTACTCGGGCGGGATAGGCCCCTACCCATTAGAAGTGTAGGTGAACCCTTGCATGTTGTAAAAGATAAAATTTGGCCGTAAAAAATGGTTTTGTTAAAATTCAGTGACATGTTGAACTGAAAGCATTGTGTATGTCTTTTTTGGTACCGATTAAAGGATGGATCCGAGACAGAACCGTGAGTGGATGTATGCTGGCAGAAAGAGTCGTGGGAGTTTGTGATGAATGGAGAGATAAGGCCGAGGAGTTTGTGAACAAGGCGTTTGACATCAGCAGCAGACCCATGAAAGTTTTTGCCCCTGTTCAAAATGCGATAACCGAAGGCGACAGTCGAAGGTAGATGTTAGTACGCACCTGATCAAGAATGGGTTCACACCATTCTACCATGTTTGGAATTACCATGGTGAACAGTTAGCAAAACGTCCTAGAACCGAGCCACGTCAGATTCAGCCAGCGGGAGAATTTGACACTGGGTTCAACAACTGCTTAGACGCCTTTGTCAATGCTAATGCGCCTGAAAGCCGTCGTGTAGAGGCGGAGACACCTCAGGAGGCGGAGACAAGTGAGCAGCCGGATGAAGACACGAAGAAGTACTACGAGACTATGTTTGGCTCGCAGAAACCCCTTCATGAACATACAGATGTTACCCTTCTAGATGCCATCGCTCGCCTTATGGCCGTGAAGTGCCAGAGGAAGATATGCAGGGATGGTTTCGATGATATTCTGGCCGTCGTTGGCAGCCTTCTACCGAAAGGGCATATCTTGGCGAAGAGCTTCTACGAGGCGACTAAACTCCTCCGTGACCTTAAGATGTCATATGAGAAGATAGACGCCTGTCCAAAGGGATGCATGCTATTCAGGAAAGAACATGCTGGAACAAATTATTGCATCCATTGCAATTCCTCTAGGTACTTCGAGGTCGACCTCGGTGGTGGACAGAAGAGGCAGACCGGGATTCCCCAAAAGATTCTCCGGTACCTTCCATTTATACCGAGGATCCAGCGGCTTTACATGAACAAAGACACTGCCCAGCAGATGCGATGGGCCGCGTTAGGGAAGAGATACACGGACA
Source organism: Poa pratensis (assembly GCA_947311845.1). Taxonomy (NCBI): domain Eukaryota; kingdom Viridiplantae; phylum Streptophyta; class Magnoliopsida; order Poales; family Poaceae; genus Poa; species Poa pratensis. The sequence continues at coordinate 43,258,148 of CAMZMU010000055.1, read as the reverse complement.
AGATGATACATCCGTCGGATGGTGACGCATGGAAGAACTTTGTAGCGAAGTATCCACTGAAAGCGGGCGACCCGAGGAGCGTAGCTGTTGCTATATCAACCGATGGGTTCAATCCGTATGGCATGTCGGCGGCAACATACAGCTGTTGGCCTGTGTTTGTCATACCCCAGAACCTCCCCCCCGGCGAGTCCATGAGATCACATAACATGTTATTGTCGATGATAATCCCAGGACCGAAATACCCGGGTAAGAACATGAACTGTACCTGGAACCGCTGGTTGAAGACTTGGCTGTTGGCTGGAACGGTCGCGGGGTCCGAACATATGACGCCTCAACAAATGATCACTTCGATATGTATGTCTGGTACCACACATCCCTGCATGACTTACCAGCGCGTGCTTTGTTCTGCGGCTGGTGTACACATGGGAAGTGGCCTTGCCCACAGTGCAGACAGGCTGTGACTTTCTCATGGCTTACGAAGGGAGGCAAGTATTCATGCTTTGATCAACATCGACAGTTCCTTGAGCCAGGTCATAGATACAGGAGTGACGTAAAGCGGTTCGAGAAAGGAGTCGAGATCCATGCTCCGAAACCACGTCTGATGACCGGAAGAGAAATCAAGGCTGAGCTAGAAGCTCTCGTGCCTAACCCCGATGGGAATGGTTTCGTGGGTTATGGGGAGACGCACCAGTGGACTCACATTCCGTGCTTCTGGAAGCTGCTCCCTTACATGGAGGATGTCGAGCTTCCACACAACATTGATGTAATGCACACCGAAAAGAATATCGCCGAGGCTCTTTATAGCACCATCATGGACACTGAGAAGACGAAGGATAACGTCAAGGCTCGAATGGACCAAAAGAACTTTGTGACAGGCCAGATCTTGAATGAAGCCTCCTGGAGTCAACGGCACTAGGTGGTCTAAGCCAAAGGCTCGGTTCTGCCCTACAAGGCCGGAAAAAAGGGAAATATTACAGTGGCTCGTGGAGTGTTTGTACTTCCCTGATGGTTATGCAGCTAACTGGGCGAGGTGTGTGAACCTGGACACGCAGCGAGTAGGAGGGCTGAAGAGTCATGACTACCACGTGTGGCTTGAGCGCATAATGCCGGTGATGATTCGAGGCTATGTCGATGAGGAGACTTGGCGAGTACTGGCGGAGTTGAGCTTTTTCTTCCGCAGATTTGTGCAAGGGAGTTAGATCGTGAAGTGGTTCTGAAGCTGCATGAACAGGCACCCGAGTTGCTTTGCAAGCTAGAGACGATACTTCCGCCAGGGTTTTTTAATCCGATGCAACATATGATCTTGCATCTCGCGCACGAGGCTTTAATGGGGGGGCCTGTGTCGACCCGTTGGCAGTTTGGGCCTGAGAGAAAAATGAAAGACCTACGCCAGAATTGCGGGAATAAATGCAAGATCGAGGCATCCATGGCCGAGGCATGCCTTAACGAGGAGGTGTCAAACTTCACGACAGGTTTCTATGATGCCAACATTCCCACAATCCACAATCCAGTCGTTCGCTACAATGCAGCCAACCCTGAAGATGTACCCAAGCTTAGCATCTTCATAGGGCTCGGTGGCAAATCAAGTGGCACGAAGAAGTTCATCATGAAAAGCTCGAGCGGGATATGATCTCCTCGTATATCTTGATGAGTATGGAGGAAGTGAAGCCGTACCGCGAGTAAGTCTTTCACCATTTAGTATTTCACAAACATTCACTCCTATATTCGTGGCTAACTCCTCTTTTCTCATTGGCGTAGACGATTCACTCGTGAAAACTGGAAGCTGAGAAGGGACCCTACCCCGAAAGAGTCGAAGGATCTTTTTGACAACGGTGGTGGTTTTGGCAAGGGTGGTGGTTTCATTAGCTGGTTCGCGGGTTTGGTACTGTTCTGTCTAACTTTTCTAGTACCGTGGACATTCATCGATCATTCCTCGTTCTAAACTTCTCGTGCTAAACTTGTAGGCAAAAAAGGACAAAGAGATGAAGCCAGAGCTTAGAAACATTGCCCATGGCTTTAGCCATTCCGTCAACTCATTCCATGCTTATGACGTGAATGGATATCGCTTCCATACCCATGACCACACAACAAACCGGGGCAACCGGAAGACAATAAATAGTGGGGTGTTATGTGAAGGCTCAGATAAACTCCATTACTATGGAAGAGTTGAGGCTATATACGAGTTGAATTATGGTTTTGGTAAAGGGCTAGATCCCGTTGTATTCAAATGCAATTGGTTAGACCCGCGTCGGGTTAGACGGGATCCTACAATTGGATTGGTCGAAGTTGAACGAAGCTCCAAGTATTCGGGAGACGACGTCTACATTTTGGCTACCCAGGCCTTCCAAGTATTCTATCTCCCGTACCCGTGCAAGAAGACATCAAAAGCATATCAAAAGCGTCTACAGGGGTGGGATGTTGTGGTGACGGTACCGTCGCACAGTAGGCCGGCTATGCCTAACGGTCAAGATTACCGCCGCCTAGACCCCTCAACATCTGACGGCGAGTTCTATCAGGATGGAGGGCTCCCTGGGAAATTCACTATCAACTTGCCGACCGATGATGACATGGAATACGGCGAACAAAACGAAGATGCTGGAATGGAGGAAGACACCGCGCATGATGAAGTCGAGGAGGTTCATAACCAAGCCGACGTGACTTTGCTAGAGCGCTTCCACGCAGGACTTCACGTCGATGAGCCAGAGGGACCACCTCCAGGTTCCGTGGATGGTTGGTGTGGCGACCCTGACAGTGATGACGACACGGGTGGTCCAATAGTTGGTCCCGATGATCTCGACACAGGCTACTGATAGCGATGAGGACACATGTATTAGTAATTGCCAGTCTAGCTTATATGTAATAGGTCAATGCTACTTATGTAATAGTGATTGTCGCTACTTTATTTTGTGAGAACTCATTGTCGCTACTCCATTTACCTTAATTGTCGCTACTTCATCTAATTGTATTCATTTTCGCTTTACTCATTGTTGCTTCATCTATTTACCTTAATTTTGGATCATGTATACTGATGAAACCTATTTTTTTGTCAATGCAGGAAACATGGGGGGAAACAAATTGAAGAAGGCCTTGTCAAAAGGTGGGCAGCGTGAAGGCACTCCTGGTGGGATCGAGTTCGGCACCTCGACCTCCTCCCTCACCTCCACCCTCACCTCCACGCGAGGAGTGGACGACGTGGAGTACGAGGACGAGAAGGAGGCCTACCAGACTCCTAGTCCTCTCCCTGCCGAGGAGCCCGACGAGGATGACGGGAGTACGATCAGGAGGTGCAGTCGGACTCTGAGAGCGAGTCGCTGGCTTCTGAGGATGAGCTGCTGCCGGAGGCTTCTGAGGAGGAGGCGAGGAGAGGATGACGCGAGGAGGAGGGGCCGAGGAGGGACCTGGGGAGGACGGGTTTTGCTTGACCCGACGCTGCAGTGGGACCCGCCGGAGGAGTGGGTTGAGACTGAGGAGGATATCCCTGAGCCACGGACCAGGCCGCCGTATCAGCGGGGCGGCGGGACTCCCCGATCCCCGATATTACGCCTACAAGAACACTCTTCTCCTGCCTGTTGGAAAAAGGTACTTATTATAGTTTTTGTTCAATTTTAGCTTCTCATTGTGTTTTGACCCGCTAACTATACTAATTTTGGTTTTCTCATTGTGTAGGACATTTGAGTACCAGCCTCCTAAAGTGAAGGGACAGCGTACCTACGCGAGCATCCTTGGATGTTGTCTCAGGAAGTTCTTCCCAGGGATTGTCACCCTCCCAGAGGGTGGCAAGAGTGTAGCTTGGACTTTCAGGCACTACTGTTTCGCGCGGATCCCGATGGCGAGTACCGCAACATGGCGCTTAAGACACTCGCTATTTCTGGGTAAGTTTGTTTGACTTCTCATCATTCTATAAATCCGAGATTGCACTAATGGCTTTGACCCTATTTTACCTATGTGTGCATGCTTGTAGAACTTCTTCACCTGTCGGAAGGAGGATGAAAAGTGCGAGGCCATCCTTTTGACGATGGCCTCTAAGATGGTGACGGACATGCACTACGAGGCTCGCGTGAATCTGTCCGCAATTGGTACGCCGAAAAGAAGATTGGCTGGACAAGAAGCGTGCTCGGGACATCTTGATGCAGCCATGGCAGTACCTGCAGGTAGCGTCATTTCTATATTATCGATTTTGTTGACCGCCGTGTAATATCATTAATATGTGTGTTCTGTGCACGTAGGTGCCTCCTCCGTACGTCGGTAACAACAACGAGTGCCAGTCCGATGGTAGCGTGGTGGACTAGCCAGGAGTATCTCAAGATACACGCGGAGGGAAAGGCAAAGCGGGCGGAGAACAAGGGTGGAACACACCGCCAAGGCAACCTCAGCCTCTCCCAATGCATACAAAATGAGGTGAGCAAATGCATTCTTTAATCCACCTATGTTCGTGCTCTGTTTTGCAATATCGTCTCCTTTTCACCTATGTTCGTGCTCTCTTTGCAGAAATTGAAGACCGGCGTAGACCCCTCGCCCTTCGCCGTTTGGTCAAAGATGCGTACCAGGGATACGCCGGATCCTGAGACAGGGTCGATGTGGATCAACCAGAGCGCCGAGCTCCGGAGCAAGGGGTACACGGAGAAGTTCAAGGAGCGCAACGGTGAGGAAGCTGACCCTCTCACCAGTCCACTTGACGTCGAGGCTGTCGTGCTTGCGGGGCAAGGCGCGGCGAATGGCCGCTTGTGGATAGGTGACGGCTCCATCGACCCTCGCACCGTCCCGTCTCTACGCCAGGTCCGCCGTGGGAGGGCGCCTGGTGCGCCTGCTGTGGAGACCCGCCCACGAGTTTCGAGTCTAGCTGTCGACGAGCTCCGGCAGAAGCAGGTGCTCTATGAGCAGCAGCAGGAGCAGATGCAGCAGCAGCAGGAGCAGCATCAGGAGTATTGCAGGCAGCAGCAGGAGCATCAGAGGCAGATGATGGAGTGGATGTTTGGCACGATGCAGCGCATTGCTCCTGGGGACGGGGCTGTTGCCATGGGAATGTTCCCTCCACCGCCTCCACCGATGTTCCCATGGGTATGTTCTCAAACTTGTCATTCTATCCATCTTATTGTTGTAACTAAATTACTTGTGTAATGCGAGACTTTTTTCATGTTGTAGGTGAATCCAGGATCGGCGGTGGATCTCACTCGATGGCGCCGCCGCTTGGTGGCCAGGACAATCCGGAGGGGACCCCATCTCCAACCCTAACGTTGTCCGGAGGCTCCGTGGGTATGCTTCGCATGACTTGTCAAAATGCCATTGCCACTTTAGTTAGCCATGCCATTGCCACTTTAGTTGAACTTGTCAAAATTTAGTTAGTTGAACTTGTCAAATTTACCCATTAGTTGAACTTGTCAAATTTTAGTTAGTTCAACTCATCAAATTTTAGTTAGCTTTCTTTAATGCCATGACTATGCCATTTCCACCTAGTTGTCGAACTCATCATTTTTTTGCAAACATGTAGGACGATCCTCCTCAATGATGTTGAGGACCTACTCGCCGCCGGAAGGCCAGTAGAGGTTAGTTACCATTTCAACTTGCTACCACTCTCGTTCGAAAACTTACTTTGATGTCTCACATCGATCCACATATGAAAACCAATTTGATCTCCAATGTTTGATAGTAGTGATAAGAGTAGAAGTGCTACACTTGGTTTAGTAGCATCTGAACTTGCTTAAGGGATTCTCATGTTCAAAGTGTTTACTAACATCTGAACTTGGTTTAGTAACATCTTAACTTGCTTAGTACAAGAGTAGAAGTGCTGCACTTGGTTTAGTACCATTTGATCTCCAATGTTTGAATTCTCATGTTCAAAGTGTTTGGCATTCTCTTGCAATGCTTGGCTCACTGAATTTTACTTTGCGGCATGTGCAGCTCAGAGCAACATGTATGGATGGAGCTGGACCTTGGGCTATGGATCTTGTGCTTGTATATGCATGGACTTATGTACCTTGTGCATGTTTATGTGGCTTTGTGAATTTCTATGTGGTTTGTGAACTTTATATGGTTGTGGATGTGAATTATGTGGTTATATGCATATATATGTGCTGAAATGAGTTCTGGGAACTAGGTCAGTATATATATTGTTTTTGAATTGCAGGGATTAAAAAACAGAATAAAATGGGGCCATATGGTCACTATGCCGTGTATATGCACACGGCAGAGGCCTATGCCGTGTGGAGGCGCACGGCAAAGGGTACACGTGTCGTGCACCTGTTGACCTGGCAACCTGTCGATGACCATATGGTTCGTTTGCCGTGCACTTCTGACCGAGGCACACGGCAAAGGGCAAGGTGATATATCTGGAACGGCGTTTTGCCGTGTTTGTTTTGGAAGGGCGCACGACAAAGCTGGTCGCTGTGCCGTGAGTTGCACCGGTGAGCTCACGGCAAACCTCACTCTGTGCCATGTGGCGGAGAGGAGAGCGCACGGCAAAGGTCCACCTGTGTCGTGAGGTGTGCTGGTGAGCACACGCAAAGCTGGAATATGTGCAGTCATTCTTCTCGCAGATGCACACGGCAAAGAAAGACAACACGGCAAAGAACTGACAAGAGGGTTGACCACATTCTGACACAAATTTGCCGTGTAAGAAAGGAGGGCGCACGGCAAAGCCCTGTGCCGTGCTAGTTTCGGAAAGCGCACGGCAAAGATCTTTGCCGACTCATATTATGTCGTGCGGTCTTTGCCGTGCTGTTAGGCACGGCGAAGGCTTTGCCGTGTTCCGCAAGACCTTTGCCGTATGATTTGGCCACACGGCAAAGATCTTGTTTCGGTAGTTGCCCCCCCCCCCCCCCCACTATGAGCTGGATCTTGAAATCATGCACTCTACGAAAGCACAAGTTCTTCTTTTGGTTACCTCTTCAGATAGGTTAATAACAGAAATATTTTGACAAGATTTTTTTACTGTGTAATCCACAAGTTGTGTCATAGAGCGCTTTGGAGCATCTCATGGACTTGTTCTTTAGGTGTGATTTTATCCAGTGTTTCTTATTTTTAGATAAAGGGAGCTTTATTACTTAAAAGGTTTAAGTATTACACCCAGACTCTGCATAACCAAGATGCACATAGCCGAAATAGGTCTATAGTTCGAGTAATAAAAAAGGCGAATTACTTATCATAATGAGAAATTGTAAGGACGCCTATGGTGGTGGAGGGCCAATCCGCAAATTATGCTGCCATCCATGTTGGGATAAAAAGTCTCTCGCCATATCCTCCAGTCTTGTACAGATCTCCATAACAGGTCTCGATGCCCCACATGTTGCAACTGAGACCACAAACGGAGAGTAGCAGTAGTCCTGTAGATAACCTGTGTAAGAGAGCAATTTTTATTATTAAAAACCTTGTCATTTCTACATAGCCAAAGCGACCATATTACGGCAAGCGCTGCCACCCTAATAAGTTGTTTAAATCAGCCAATTGCCAAAAATATTGGCAATGCTTTTAGGTGGTAAATAGTAGAACCTGTCTGGATGATGGACCATATAGAACTAGCAAATTTACATTCAAGAATAGGTGTTTGATCGTCTCGTCTTTATGACAGAAGGCACACTGCTTACTTTCATGCCAATTGCGTTTTGCAAGGTTGTCTTTTGTAAGAATAACTCCTCGACGAAGATACCACGCAAAAAAATTGTTTTTCAGTGGAATTTTCATGTTCCAGATTTTCTTATTATTATCTACCGGCACTTCTGGCTGGATGAGAGCTGTATACATAGAGTCCATGGAGAATTTACTGCTATTGTGTAAATTCCACCGAAACTCGCGGACCTTGTGTCAAATTGACAGAAGCTAGACGCTGTAGCAGCTCGTGCCAAGCTACCAGTCTAGGACCAAAAAGATTTCTTCTGAACATCACCGTTGGATGGTCATCAACCAACACTTGAGCTAGCGTATCGCTCTTGTGACGTCCTAGGACTATCTCATATAGCGCTGGATATTGTTTTCGGAGTGAGGTAGTTCCCAGCCACCTATCCTCCCAGAACCTTATATCAGACCCATCCTTAATGGAGAAAGAACCATATGGGAAGAATAATTTCTTCGTCGCCATTAGACCAGCCCAAAAATGTGAATCACCTGGTTTCCAAGACACCTGTGATAGCGCACTTGAGCCTATGTATTTCCTCCTAAGAAGAGTTTGTCACACCCCATCTTCAGTTAGAAGCTTAAACAACCACTTTCCTAGGAGGGCTCTATTCTTGACATGAAGGTCATGAATCTCAAAACCGCCATGGTCCTTAGGGCAGCACACTACATCCCATTTGGCCAGCCGATATTTCTTTTTTTCATTATACCCTTGCCAAAAGAATCTAGATCGAAAGTAATCCAATCGATACAAGACTCCCTTGGTAATTGGAAGAAGAATATCATATACAGCACCATATTAGTTAGGACTGAATTTATGAGAACCAACCTACCACCCAGGGATAATAATTTCCTTTCCAACTACTCAAACCATTTTTGTAGTCTTTCCTCAACATGTTTTCATTGAGCTATCGTTAGCCTCCTAAAGTGGATTGGGATGCCAAGATAATTAATTGGAAACTGGCCGAACCACAGCCAAATAACTTGGCATATTGGTCAGCCTCGTCCTGAGCGTCGCCAAAACAAAACACTTCACTTTATGGAAGTTAATTTTTAAACCGAAAAGTTGCTCGAACGCTGATAATATTAATTTCAGGTTCTTGCCTTTTTCAAGTCATGTTCCATAAAGAGAATTGTATCATCAGCATATTGGAGAATGGATAATCCGCCATCCACTAGGTGCAGAACCACTCAAACAATTTGCCCATCTAATTTCGCACGCTCAATGATTATGGCTAACATATCAGCAACTATATTAAATAATATAGGTGATAGTGGATCGCCTGTTGTAATCCCTTTTTCGTTTGGAAGTATCTACCAACATCGTCATTCACTTTGATGGCGACACTCCTCCGGAAACAAAATTATGTATCATTGTGCGCCACTCATCTGAAAAACCTTTCATTCTGAGTGTTGTTGTAGGAAGGACCATTTGACTTTATCGTAAGCCTTTTCGAAGTCTATTTTTAGTATAACTCCATTAAGTTTTTTCCGATGCAACTCATGAACAGTTTCATGTAGGATCACAACACCATCAAGGATATTGCGACCTTGCATAAAAGTCGTTTGAGTGGGTCTCACAACATGATCAGCCACCGAATTAAGCCTAATAGTAGCGGTTTTAGTGAAAATTTTGAAGCTAACGTTTAGAAGACAGATATGCCTATATTGCTGGATCATTTCTGCTCCATTAACCTTTGGCAACAAAATTATCTCACCGGAATTTAGGCGAAATAGTTCGAGTTGTCCCGCATGCAAAGCATGAAACATCTCGAGCAAGTCCGATTGGATTAAATCCAAAAAGTTTGATAAAACTCAGCAGGAAAACCATCCGGGTCCGGTGCTTTGTTGTGTTCCATTTGGAATACCGCCTTCTTCACCTCCTCCTCAGTGTAAGGAGTTGTCAGATGGGCGTTTTTCCTGATCGGAAACTTGTGGAATATCATTTGTTTGGGATTCGTCGAGCAAGAAATTATCTTCATCCGGCTCACCAAACAGATTTTTATAGTACTTCATGATGTAGGATTTTATTTGCTCATGGCCTTTAATTGTACCCTCCTCCTGGACAAGAGAATGAATGAGTTTCTTTCTATGTCTGCCATTAGCTAGACTATGAAAGTATCTCGTATTCGAATCTCCTTCCAGAATAAATTGGGCCTTTGATCGTTGGTACCATTTGAGCTCCTCTTCACGAAGAAGACCCGCCATCTCGACATTAATCGATTTTTTAGATCGATCTCTTGTGTTGATAGCGGTCTGACTTCCGCAAAGCCTCTAACTCATCAATAATAGATGACAAACGAAGCTTCTCATTTTTTAGCTGACCTACCATGTGTCTAGCCCAACCTTTCAGGTGTTTACGCACTGCGCTTATTTTTTTATTCCACCTTTGGATTGGAGTAAGACCAGGCACCGGTCTTTCCCACACCATCTTAACCATTTCAAAAAAACCTTCCCTATGTAACCAACCCAATTCAAATTTGAATTGGCGTTTACAAGATGGATTAGGTGTTCCCGTGGTTAAAAGTATGGGTGCATGATCTGACAAAGCCTCGATACGTTCGAGGATCCGTACTGAGACCATTGGGTATTTAATTTCCCAATCCGAGTCCATCAATACACGGCCCAACTTTTCGTATGTTGGCTCAGGGAGGCCATTAGCCCAAGTGTACTGCCTCCCAATCATCGAAACCTCTCTTAGACTAAGACTGTCAATTACAGCGTTGAATAAGAGAGGCCATCGGTTGTCAAATCTGCCTCTACTCTCTCATGTGGGAACCTTAGCAAATTAAAATCCCCACCTATAAGAATAGGGTATGGATTATATATCTTTTACCAGGTTTACCAACTCTCTGAGAAAAGCAGACTTATATTCATCTTGGGCGGCACCGTACACAGCGACAAGAGTCCATGTGAAGTTGTCGGCCTTGTTACGGATGTGGAACTTAATATAAAGTCCCCTTCCGAACTAGCCAACACATCCATGGTCTCTGTTCTAACGCCTAGTAAAATGCCCCCCACCTACCATGTGGCGGACGGGACTTCCATGTGAATTCTACCCCACCGATAAGTGGTTAAGTAGACTCGCAGAGAAGTCCCGTTTACCAGTTTCAAAAATTCCCACAAAATCCAAACGATGATCCCAAATAGTATCAGCAATACGAGCATGTTTAGCCAAGTCACGAAGACCTCTGCTATTCTCGAATATGCCATTCATCGGGAAACATTTGGAGGTGTGGACAACTTCGCCTTTTTCCATGGTGTTTTATTATTTCTTATGAGAATCTGCTTTGGACTTGCGGTTAGACACTTTCATATCATATAATGAACTTAGCATCGCCTCGTCTAAGCCACCCTCCGATACTCACCCACTAGATGTGAGAGGAGCTGGACATCAATTGTGTCATGTAGATCCTCCTCATCCATGTGAGTAGTAGACGACTTACACGAGACTTTGGGTGACTGTTAACCGGTCATATTCCAAATTTCTTAGTGCATTAGTCGCCATAGCAATCTTTTCAACATTATTACCCAAAGAAAAATCCTGCACTATTCAACTTAGCTGAGATGCTTGAATTTGAAAAAGCAAGAAACGACTTTGGGTATTTGTTCATACCAGACTTGTCCTGTATGGAGCTACAAGACTGCATGGAACATTGATTATGATATTATTGATGTGCTTATTGAAGGGATGAATAGATATAAATTCATCTGTTGTAAGGAAGTTTTAATAATGGTTGTATGCTGGAGCATTTGGAATAACGGGAACAAGGCTATTTTTGATGGGCAGGTGAATCAACTAGAATGTACGATATTTTTACAAAATCATTTCCTCTTGTATGCATAAAGCTAAGCCTAGTTTGAAGAGGAATGGCTCAGTGGCTTGATACCCCGTTAACCTCTTGTGACTCCCCCTCCCTCTCAATTATCTCTACATTCTCCATATTTTACAAATTTAAAATGGCGTGATAGGGGTCTTCGCTACTATTTTTGCGTCAAAACAAATATAGTCGATGAAGCATGCTCCATATCCTACTCAACTCGAGCACACACAAATATGAATCCATCATTTGCTAAAAATACAAATCCATCGACTAACCAATCTACCGCATGAATTTGATGAGGACTGGACAGCTGATGACGCGGACGGAGGAAAAATGGTTACATGATATTTAGTAAACCCATATGAATAACTAGACAAAAAAAGGTCGGTTTCACTTATGATACTTTAATATATTGAAAAGTGCAACATGTAAAATAGCAAGACCGTAACAAGTAAAATAGGAATATCTCATCCTAGTTGTACTTTTCATATTGAGATAGTTCCACGTCAATGCAAAAATAAGAAACTCTATTGTGTTAAAAACAATTACAACCTGGAACAAGCAAAACATAGCCTTCTAGGCATCTCTCCTCTTTTTTTTTTATGAGAATTGATTTTTTAGAGTATTTTGAGAATTAGTTATGTATCTTAACGATTTTCTCATATACGGATATACCCCTTAACCACATAAGCCTACACGAAAAACATACATGACACAAAAAAATTAACACGAAATCAAAAAAAATCCAAAGATCGCAAACCGGACCCCCCCTCCCCCCCCCCCCCCCCCCCCCCCCCCCGGTGTATTGCTCCAAGTGAGCGTAATGCGGTGCCTCGATCACATCGATGGCATAACATGGACCTAAGCCAGCGCGTTATGCAGACACGTGTCTCGTAGCAAGCGAGCTGCAGGATCTCAAACAAAAGAAAAACGCAAGCGACCTGCATAAAACAGATCAGCGCCTAGCACACTCAGCGCTATGTTTCTTTTTCTTCCATTTTCAGATTTATTTTTCCTTTTTTTAAATGTTTAAAAAAATATGTTGGAAACTATTTTTTATTGTGTATTCCTTGACAATATTCATTGTGTGTTTACAAAATGACATTTTTTTCATAAAAAGTTGAACGGGTATTGAAAGTGATAAGGTTACTAAAAATATTGTACAAGTTACTAAAGGTGTTCATCTACTCGAAATAAATTTTCCATACTATTAAAAGCGTCCACATTGATTTTTAAGAGTATTTTAAGAATTAGTTATGTCTCTTATGTTGTCTCATATACGGATATACCACTTAACCACATAAGCCCAGATGAAAAACATACATGACACAAAGAAAAATAAACATGAAAAGCGAAAAAATCCAGAGATCACAAACCGGGACCCTTGTGTATCGCTCCAAGCGAGCAGAAAGCGGCGCCTTGCTGCATCGATCGCGTAACATGGGCCTGCGACAACGCGTGATGCAGGCACGAGTCTCCTAGCAAATGACCTGCATAAGACAGAACAGCGCCCAACACAACACTCAGCGAGCGTGTTTCCTTTTCTCATCGTGTGTTTACAAAATGATGACATTTTTTTAATAAAAAGTTGAAATTATACAAGTTACTAAAGGTGTTCATGCACTCAAAATAAAAAATTCATGCTATTAAAAGAGTCCACATTGTTTACAAAAAAAAATTCACACTATTCTACAAAAATATCATGCGCTTCACAAAAATGTTTATGCTATTAAAAAAAGTTCACACTTCTTACAAAAACTGGTAGAAAAATGTTCACGGGTTTGAAAAACAATTATTCATGTACTTTCAAAAAATGTTCCTTGGTCTTAAATAATATTCACATACACTTAAAAAATGATCACGGTTTCGAAAAAAATTCATGTACCATTTAAGGTTCACATGAACATTTTATTGAATTCATGAATATATTTTAATTTCTAATAAAAAGTGTTCACATATAATAAAAATTGTTTCACGATAAATTAAATAGTGTTCACCTAAAATACAAAATGGTTCATGTGACAAAAATATTCATGTATGTCCGAAATTAAGAAGTGTTCAACTCTGATAAAAAATGGTTCACGATAAAAAAAAGGTTCACAATAAATTAAAAATTGTTCACCTATAATAATAAAAAACTGTTCACAATAAAAATGGTTCACGGTGAATTAAAAATTGTACATCCATAATAAAAAAAGGTTCACGATAAATATAGTGCACGATAGAAAAATGGATCACGATAACTAAAAGTAGTCACCTATAATAAAAATATTTAATGGTTGAAAATTTTGTTCCATGGTTTGTAATTAATTTTCATGTATTACAAAAAGAAAAAAAGAAAAAACTAAATACAAAAATAAGAAACAGAAACGAAAAAAGCAAGTCAATCATAGTTAAAAGATACTCTCTCACGAAACAACCGGAGCAAGGAAAAAGGGAAAGAATGATTAACTATTGCTTGTATCGAACCTGCATGCAAAGGAGAGAGCAAATCCTGATGAGAAAATACCTACTGCCTCGTTGGGCTGGCCCACGGTAGATAATGTACCGGCGAGGTGGTGGTACGTCTCGCAGTAAGCGAGATATAGTGCCTGTGCACAACCCACGATCTGCTCCACGCCAGTAAGGCCCATTCCGCTGTAACTGCTGAAGAGGCCCAAACTTAGCAGGCTTTGGCTGCCACACGACGCTCCCCTTGTGCGAATCATGGCACGAAGCATTGATCCCCAGACCCTCAAAAAACAAAAACGAAGCATTGATCCCCTAAAAAAAATTACACGTAGCATTGCACGGTACACTAAGACTTAACAGAAGACCAGTCGACTGATGCTTAGCTACTTCGTTCGCTCAGTTAATGAAAGCCAATGTTGCTCCGGTACACATAGCAGCAGTACTGTAGCACGTGTCACGGTACCTCTCCAAAAAAAAAAATTTGATAACACATACCTGGAATATATTATCTAAGGAAAACGAAAGTACAGGATACATCCAGATACGGGGCAGATGTCCCCAATTTACAGAAAAGACCCTGAACAAGAGGGAAAATATAACTAGACCCTCTAGAGCTTCTCTGCGCAGAGCAATCCGCCGCCGGTTGCATCTCCACCGACGAGCCAGCGGAAGAGAAGACGAAAAGCATCAGCTGAGTCGCTGGCACGGATCTTTGGAGGAGTAATCCTCGTTGAAGTCGCCGCATCTTCCACCCGCGCGGACGCTAGGATCTTGCAAAACTGCGAGAAAACGCATCGGCGGGAGCAACGCTCCGATCCAGGCTGACGGTCGGGACACCAGCCGAATCCAGCAGGCAGACCCGCAAGAACACACTTCTGGGAACTGCAAAAGCAGCAGCACATGCCGCCACCAGCCCAACAACTCCTCCACCTCCCTTCTCCTTCCACCTCGGTAGCAAGAAGAGAACTCGAGAAGCAGCAAAAATCCGAGCTTAGAGAACTTATTAGAACAGCGGCGCTTGATACCTGACGCCGAGAATCTCCTCCATGGAGCTCCAGCTAACAGCAGGTTCTTGCACTCCAGCGGCGCACCCGCCTCGCCGCCAGGCTAGCCGCTGCGCTCCAACTGCCGTGTGGCCATCTTCTTTTCCCCCTCGCCATCGAGGCCGGCCAGGAGGAGGAGAACTACCCACAGAATTTGGAAGCGAAGGCGCTTATTGAAGAAAGCTGTCGTCGATTTGCCTCCGCGTTTCCTCCACCTTGGAAGCTTGACGGAGCGCAGATCGATGGCAAGCTCGACGCCGCACCAGAGCGTCGGAGCTACAGCTTTCCGAGGACGAAAAAGACGGGCCATCCGCCACGAAACACACAACAAAACCTAAACTAACTGATAATCTACCAATATACAAGGCGGGCCGGCACTCTAATTCATCTCTAGACCAGCCGGCGCAAGCGCCGACGGCGAGAGCGGCCAGATCTGGGCGACGCTGGCTGTTGACTCTCAAGAACAGATAAGGAGAGGAGTTGTCTAAGGTTCTTTGATGACCCACAAGTATAGGGGTGTATCGTAGTACTTTCGATAAATAAGAGTGTCGAACCCAACGAGGAGCAGAAGGTGTTGACAAGCGGTTTTGATGAAGGATTCACTGTAAATGCTCACAGACAAGTTTTTAGGAGTTTTTGATATGACAGATAAATAAAGTACAAGTAAATAAAATGCAGTAATAATAGTTGCAGCGAGTGGCCCAATCCTTTCTACAGCAAAGGACAAGCCGGTTGTTGTACTTATAATGACCAAACGTTCTTGAGGACACACGGGAATATTGTCAAGTGCTTTCGCTTCATATAGTTGATTAATCTTCATTGTTTTGATAAGTGTTGTGTGGGTGAACCTATGCTAATGCACCGCCCTTCCTAGGACTAATACATACTTGTGATTATACCCCTTGCAAGCATCCGCAAATACAAGAAAGTAATTAAGATAAACTAACCACAGCCTTAAACTTTGAGATCCTGCTATCCCTCATGCATCGATATACCAACGGGTGTTCAGGTTTCTGTCACTCCGGCAACCCCACAATTGGCAAACGAATACACAATGCATTCCCCTAGGCCCATAAAGGTGAAGTATCATGTAGTCGACGTTCACATGACACCACTAGAAGAATAACACCACAACTTAAGCATCAAACCATTAAATATTACTCAACATAGTTCACTACTAACATCAAGACTTCTCCCATGTCCTCAAGAACTAAACGAACTACTCACAAGACATCATACGGAACATGATCAGAGGTGATATGATGATGAATAACAATCTGAACATAAACCTTAGTCCAATGGTTTCACCCAATAGCATCAATAACAAGAGTAATCAACACCGGGAGAGTTTCCCCTATGAAATAGACAAGATTCAGCCCTAGATGTTACAGCGGAGACGGGGTGCAGCGGCGGTGATGATGGTGTTGGCGGTGGAGATGATGATGATGATGATCCCGATGAAGTCCAGCTCGATGACGGTGATGATGGCGACGATTTCCCCCTCCGGGAGGGAATTTCCCCCGGCAGATTTCTTCCTGCAGGGGAGCTTTTCGCTCTCTGGTGTTTTCCGCCTCGTGGAGGCGGCGGAATATTTCGATGGCCGTCCTCCGTGTGTTAGGGTTCCGAGGGGGTCAAGTACGCGAAGGGGGAACGGCTGAGGTGGGCCAGGGCCCCCAAACCACCTGGCGGCGCGGCTGGGGGCCCCCGCGCCAGGGTGAGGAGGGCCCACCTGGCCCTCTCAGCCTCCCCTTTTGGCCTCCTCCATCTGGTAAAATAGGAACTTCCATATGTCTCCTTCGATTTATTGATCTTCAGAAATAGTGCATCTCGACGGTGCTTTTTCCAGCAGAATCCTGACTCCGGTGTCCAATTCTCCATTATTCATCAAACATGCAAAATAGGTAAAATAACATAAGTAACACTTCTAAATATGAAATATATCGATGAATAGCAGTAAATTATGATATAAAATAGTGATGCAAAATGGACGTATCAACCCCCCCAAGCTTAGACCTCGCTTGTCCCCAAGCGAAAACTGAGCTCAGTAAACATGACCACAAGTTTATGGAGCAAAGTGTCGATAAATAAAATACGGACAAGAAGCATCACATTCATTGATACACAAGTCATTCTAGACAGCAACTTCCCTTCATATAATCTAACTTGAAATAAGTAAAGGGAACCACGATGAAGTGCATAAAGAGAACCATGATTGGTGAAGGCAAACTTAAACTCTTGGTCAGAGAACAATTAACAGATCATACTTATCTTTCGAGAAGAGTCTTTATATCAGAGCTTATATAGCAGAACTTACATGCCTTAATCATAACAGTCTCCTTACAGTCATTGATAACTTTCAAAGTTATATTCATTCGGATAAAAGCTATTGTGCGAAACAAGGAAATGAGAGATATGATTAGAAGTATCAACACATATAACTAATTGGATCTCAACAACTCAAATGCTTGCTTGAGATAGAGAGGAATGGGTTTACTGACTCAACAATAATGTAAAAGATAGGCCCTTCGCAGAGGGAAGCAGGGATTAAATCATGTGCTAGAGCTTTTAAGTTTTGCAAAGCATATAGAGAGTATGAAAATAGTTGTTTGAGCTATGTATGTCGTTGTCAACGAATCGTAGTAAAGTGAACACTAACCCCTTGTCAACCAGACTTTCAAGAGCGGCTCCCATGAAGGACGTTATCTCTACCAGCAAGGTAGATCATCCCTCTTCTCTTTTGTTTACACATGTATTTTAGTTTCTTTATAGTTGACACTCCTCCCAACCTTTTGCTTACACAAGCCATGGCTAACCGAATCCTCGGGTGCCTTCCAACATTCACATACCATGGAGGAGTGTCTATTTGCAAATTAAGTTGCTTACTGATAAATCAGGGCAAAACATGTGAAGAGAATTATTAATGAAAGTTGTAGTTAATTGGGACTGGGCACCCCATTTGCCAGCTCTTTTTGCAAATTGTTGGATAAGCGGTGTATATGCCACTAGTCCATTGGTGAAAGTCTGTTTGACAAAAGTGCTAGAGAAACTCTACAGAACCCTCATGAGCTAATAAACAGTGACACAAAACTAGGAGTAATAAGTTTTGAATAATTTAAAGGTAGCACATGAAGTATTTACTTGGAATGGCGCAAAATACCATATAGTAGGAAGTTATGGTGGACTCGAATGGCAATGGTTTGGCTCAAGGTTTGGATGTATGAGAAGCATTCCCTCTCGATACAGGTCTTTGGCTAGCAAGGTTATGTAGCAAGCATAAGAGTTGAGGGATACAAACAATTATACAAGTGATAAGAATAATCATGCAATCTTCCTTAGAAGCACAAATAGTTTAACTTAAGAATACTAAGCTTATGAGCTACAAAGAAAGAAAGATCATGGAATAATATATTTGCATGCACTCCCTCTCTCTACTTAAGTCTCAAAGTATTGTCTACTACTGACCAATGCTAAGTTTGCCAAAACCAAAAAGATTAACTTGGTGCTCTAAAAAGTGATCCCTATACTAACAACAAGGTTATCAATATGAAAGAGAATTGCAAGCTAAAATAAAGTATGCAGAAAGTAAATGATAAAACTTCTCATTAATATTTCATAACGGCAACTCACACCAAGGGATACATAGATAACCAACTAAAAGAGAGATACTTCCACATTGCAAACCATCATATAAGATAACTTCCCTACTCACGATATGACTTTATGGAAAAGTAAAAGGTAAAGATAATGATGTGATACCGCGGCACTCCCCCAAGCTTGGAACAAACCAAGGGGATGCCAATACTTATGATGAATTACTCCTTCGGTGGTGGTGGTGAATTGTCCTCATCATCAGACTTCCAGGGAAGGGGTTTCCCATCAACAAAGGACGACTTGGTTTCGATTATCCTGAAACTAGCAGCAGCGCTTATGTTTTTAAACCGAGTTTCATACTCACAGTTTTGATTCTGGACATCATAGAGTTGCGCCTGCAGTTTGTTGGTGGTGTTGATGAGGTGAAATATGTCTTCCCAGAGTTGTGCAGTCTCCTTCTTATGTTCAGCGACCAGCGCGGACACCATTGAGTGGAAGACTCCCACTTCACGTTCCGCCAGCTTTTTGTATGTGAAGACCTCTTGCTCCAGCTTCTCCATCCTGGCTTCCAGGCTCCCTTCTCCTTTGGGTCCTCGCACGTCTTCCGTCTGCAGCTTTCCATCAACCATCTGCGACTCCTTGGGATGCATCTTCAGCTCATCCATGTATGGGGTGACGACGTTCACAAAGAAACTGTCCTTTGGAGGCTTCGATGAAGACATGGCAGCTCTAGATCTGAAAACAATATCTGGACAGAAACAGCTCGAAACGAAACACGATGAAAAGGCGAGATACGAACCTCGGGGGTTCGGGTGAGTTATATAGCAAAAAGTTTTACAACATAAGGAAGGTACAGGAGGAAACCTGATCGGAGACGAGCTCCGGGGTGCTCAAACCACCAGGCGGCGCGGCTGGGGGCCCACCGCGCCGACCTATGGTTTGGGCACCACGGGTGCCGTCTCCCATCCGGTTCGGTCTCTTATTTTTCCATATTTAATAAAAACGACGAAAATATCTTCTAGAAAGTTATTCGCGAAACTTTTCTTACCGAAACTGTTACCTATTCGAATCGAATTCTGCAGTCCCAGAAAAATGTTCTTCAATGAAAGTTTCCGGAGTCACCACTTTAATTGTATCAACCTCTTCATTAATAGAATCTCCAGAAATATAATGCTTGAGTCTTTGACCATTTACCACTTGTGTAGAGTTATCTTTCAATGAAGCAATTTTTATTGCACCTGAACGATACACCTCCACAATAACAAATGGTCCTTCCCATTTTGAGAGTAACTTTCCTGCAAAAAATCTGAGACGAGACCTATACAATAGAACTTTCTCACCAACATTAAATTCTCTTTTAAGAATTCTCCTATCATGCCATCTCTTAACTTTTTCTTTAAAGAGTCTAGCATTTTCATAAGCCTCACTTCTCCATTCATCTAAAGAACTTAAATGCAACAACCTTTTCTCACCGGCAAGTTTAAAATCTCTATTAAGTTCTCTCACTGCCCAATAAGCTTTGTGTTCTAATTCTAAAGGCAAGTGACAAGCTTTACCATAAACCATTTTATAAGGAGACATGCCCATGGGGTTCTTATAAGCAGTTCTATAAGCCCATAAAGCATCATTTAACTTACTAGCCCAATTTTTTCTAGATTTATTAACAGTCTTTTGCAAGATAGATTTAATCTCCCTATTTGACAATTCTACTTGTCCACTAGTTTGAGGATGATAGGCTGAAGCAATTCTATGATTAACACCATATTTAGCAAGAGTCTTTCTAAAACCACCATGGATAAAATGAGAACCTCCATCAGTCATAAGATATCTAGGTACACCAAACCTAGGAAAAATGACATCTTGAAGCATTTTTAAAGAGGTCTCACCATCAGCACTTTTAGTAGGTATAGCTTCTACCCATTTAGTGACATAATCAACAGCAACAAGTATATGAGTATTACCTTGTGAAGAAGGAAAAGGACCCATGAAGTCGAATCCCCAACAATCAAATGGTTCAATAACAAGAGAATAACTCATAGGCATTTCATTGCGTCTAGAGATATTACCAACCCTTTGACATTCATCACAAGATAAAATAAACTTTCTTGCATCCTTAAAGAGGGTAGGCCAATAAAAACCTGATTGTAGAACTTTCTGCGCAGTTCTATCTCCAGCGTGATGCCCTCCATAAGCACTTCCATGGCATTTCCTCAGTATTTCCTGTTGTTCATATTCAGGAACACATCTTCGCATAATACCATCGACTCCTTCTTTATATAAGTGTGGGTCATCCCAAAAGTAATGCCGCAAGTCATAAAAGAATTTCCTTCTTTGCTGAGCTGAAAAGGTTGGAGGCAAGTACTTGGAAACAATAAAGTTAGCATAATCAGCATACCAAGGACTATCTCGCGAACTTACACTTATTGCAGCCAATTGTTCATTTGGAAAGCTATCATTAACAGGAATAGGATCATAAGGAATGCTTTCCAATCTAGACAAATTATCAGCAACAGGATTTTCAGCACCTTTTCTATCTATGATATGCAAATCAAATTCTTGCAAAAGAAGTACCCATCTAATAAGCCTTGGCTTAGCATCTTTCTTTTCCATAAGGTATCTAATTGCAGCATGATCAGTATGAATAGTGACTTTCGAATCAACTATGTAGGGTCGAAATTTGTCACAAGCAAAAACTACAGCTAGAAATTCTTTTTCAGTAGTGGCATAATTCTTTTGAGCAGAATCAAGAGTTTTACTAGCATAATGAATAACATTTAACTTTTTATCTACTCGCTGCCCAAGAACAGCGCCTACAGCATAATCACTAGCATCACACATAATTTCAAAAGGTAAATTCCAATCAGGTGGTTCAACTACAGGAGCGGTGATTAAAGCCTTTTTCAAAGTTTCAAAAGCTTCCTTACAATCATCATCAAAAACAAATGGTACATCTTTTTGAAGAAGATTAGTAAGAGGCTTGGAAATTTTAGAGAAATCTTTAATAAACCTCCTATAAAAACCAGCATGACCAAGAATACTACGAATACCTTTAACATCTTTGGGACAAGGCATCTTTTCAATTGCCTCCACTTTAGCTCGATCAACTTCAATACCTCTTTCAGAAATTTTATGTCCAAGAACAATTCCTTCATTAACCATAAAGTGGCATTTCTCCCAATTAAGAACAAGGCTAGTTTCTTCACATCTCTGCAAAACTTTGTCAAGGTTGTGCAAACAATTATCAAAGGAAGTTCCATAGACGGAGAAATCGTCCATGAAGACTTCCACAATTTCCTCACAAAAGCCATGAAAAATAGCAGACATGCATCTTTGAAAAGTAGCAGGAGCATTACATAAACCAAAAGGCATACGTCTATAAGCATAAGTTCCATAAGGACAAGTAAAAGTAGTTTTCTCTTGATCTTGCGCTCTCACAGCAATTTGAGAAAACCCAGAATACCCATCAAGGAAACAAAAGTGAGTTTTCTTGGACAACCTCTCAAGCATTTGATCAATAAAAGGCAAAGGATAATGATCTTTCTTAGTTACTTTGTTAACCTTTCTAAAATCAATGCACATCCTATAACCAACTACTACTCTTTGAGGAATTAGTTCATCATTTTCATTAGGAACAACGGTAATTCCTCCTTTCTTAGGAACACAATGCACAGGACTTACCCATCTACTATCAGCAATAGGATAAATAATACCAGCTTCAAGAAGTTTTAATACCTCATTTCTTACCACTTCTTTCATCTTGGGTATTAAACGACGCTGATGCTCAACAACAGGCTTTGCATCAGGTTCCATGTTGATGGCGTGCTGACATATAGTAGGAGAAATTCCCTTCAGGTCATCAAGAGTATATCCCATAGCTCCGCGGTGTTTCTCAACACTCCCAATAACCTTTCCTCCTCTGTACCTGAAAGTTTAGAGCTGATAATAACAGGATATATTTTCTTATCATCAATATAAGCATATTTAAGATTATCAGGCAGAGGTTTCAAATCAAAAACAGGATCCTCCTTGGGTGGCATTGTGGTACCCAAATCTTCCACAGGTAAATTGTGTTTGAGCATAGGTTGACGAAGGAATACTTCATCAAGCTCATTCCTTTCTTCCCTGAAGTTCTCACTTTCATGATTCTCCATATGTTGCTGCAAAGCATTGTTAGGAGCAAGAACAATAGATGCAAGTTGAGCAATTTCAAAATCCTCACTAGGCAATTCAGTTTCATAAGGTGCTTTAGCAAATTTAGAGAAATTGAATTCATAAGATTCACCAGCAAATTTAGTAAAGATTTTCTCTTTCTTACAGTCTATAACAGCACCACAAGTATTCAGAAAAGGTCTACCAAAAATAATAGGACAACTATCATTGGCAGCCGACCCAAGTACAAGAAAATCAGCAGGGTATTTAGTCTTACCACAAAGGACTTCGACATCTCTAATGATACCAATTGGAGAGATAGTTTCCCTATTAGCAAGCTGAATAACCACATCAATCTCTTCAAGTTTACAAGGAGCAATTTCGTGCATAATTTCCCTGTAAAGCTCATAAGGAATAGCACTAGAACTTGCACCAATATCACATAAACCATAATAGCAATGATCACCTATCCTAACAGAAAGCACAGGAACACTAGACTTCCTAGAACTTTTAGGATGTGAGACAATATTAGAAGCATCCTCACAAAAGATAATGTGTCTATCTTCTAAATTTTCAGTGACAAGATCTTTAACCAATGCTACAACAGGTTCAACAGTTATTTGCTCATCAGGTTTGGTAGTTTTCTTATTACTTTTACTAACAACACCAGTTATGATAGTATGTTCCTTAATCTTATTAGGAAAAGGAACTTTTTCAATATAAGGTTCTGGAATAATGCGATCAGCAACATTAACCTCAACACCTTTAGATATATGAGAAACAGATTCATCTTTATATGGTTCATGATAATTTTTAAAACCCTCCTTCGGCAAACCGAAATAGGAAGCAAAGGCTTTATAAAAGTTTGCAACAATTTGAGAGTCAAGACCATAAGTAGTGCTAATTTTGCGATAATCATCAGTATCCATAAATTTTTAACACACTCAAAGTCATAGTTATACCTGACTCCCTACCTTTGTCATTCTCCCATCCTTCAGTGTTCTCCTGAATCCGATCAAGAAGGTCCCACTTAAACTCTTCTTTATTACGAGTGAACGATCCAGCACAAGTGGTATCCAATAGAGTTTTATCTTGAAAGGAGAGTCTTGCATAAAAGTTATCAATAACAATATTACCAGGAAGCTCATGAATGGGACATTTGAGCATTAATGCCTTCAATCTCCCCCACGCTTGAGCGATACTCTCTCCATCATAGGGCCAGAAGTTATATATGAGGTTCCGATCCTTATGAATCTCACTTGGAGGATAGAATTTGGAGTAAAAGAGAGGTACAATTTCCTCCCATCCAAGAGAATACCCATTCTTCAGCAGTTTATACCAATGTGCAGCTTTACCAGACAGTGATAGAGAGAATAATTTCTTCTTAACTTCTCCCATCGAGATACCTGCACACTTAAATAACTCGCACAATTCATGCAGAAATAACAAATGATCTCCAGGATGGACAGTTCCATCTCCTGCATAGCGGTTATTTGTGACACGTTCAACAATTTTCATAGGAATTTTGAACGGTATTACCTGCTCATCTGGCGCCTCCTCTACTACCTTAGCAGTGGTAGTTGTTTTCCCAAATAGGAATTCAAGAGAAGACCCCTCCATAATGAGATATAGCAGCAGGCAAAAATAAAAACAGCACGTACAATAAATGTTTCCCTTACCAATTCCACTTACCAATAGCGCTACACTCCCCGGCAACGGCGCCAGAAAATAGTCTTGATGACCCACAAGTATAGGGGGTGTATCGTAGTACTTTCGATAAATAAGAGTGTCGAACCCAACGAGGAGCAGAAGGTGTTGACAAGCGGTTTTGATGAAGGATTCACTGTAAATGCTCACAGACAAGTTTTTAGGAGTTTTTGATATGACAGATAAATAAAGTACAAGTAAATAAAATGCAGTAATAATAGTTGCAGCGAGTGGCCCAATCCTTTCTACAGCAAAGGACAAGCCGGTTGTTGTACTTATAATGACCAAACGTTCTTGAGGACACACGGGAATATTGTCAAGTGCTTTCGCTTCATATAGTTGATTAATCTTCATTGTTTTGATAAGTGTTGTGTGGGTGAACCTATGCTAATGCACCGCCCTTCCTAGGACTAATACATACTTGTGATTATACCCCTTGCAAGCATCCGCAAATACAAGAAAGTAATTAAGATAAACTAACCACAGCCTTAAACTTTGAGATCCTGCTATCCCTCATGCATCGATATACCAACGGGTGTTCAGGTTTCTGTCACTCCGGCAACCCCACAATTGGCAAACGAATACACAATGCATTCCCCTAGGCCCATAAAGGTGAAGTATCATGTAGTCGACGTTCACATGACACCACTAGAAGAATAACACCACAACTTAAGCATCAAACCATTAAATATTACTCAACATAGTTCACTACTAACATCAAGACTTCTCCCATGTCCTCAAGAACTAAACGAACTACTCACAAGACATCATACGGAACATGATCAGAGGTGATATGATGATGAATAACAATCTGAACATAAACCTTAGTCCAATGGTTTCACCCAATAGCATCAATAACAAGAGTAATCAACACCGGGAGAGTTTCCCCTATGAAATAGACAAGATTCAGCCCTAGATGTTACAGCGGAGACGGGGTGCAGCGGCGGTGATGATGGTGTTGGCGGTGGAGATGATGATGATGATCCCGATGAAGTCCAGCTCGATGACGGTGATGATGGCGACGATTTCCCCCTCCGGGAGGGAATTTCCCCCGGCAGATTTCTTCCTGCAGGGGAGCTTTTCGCTCTCTGGTGTTTTCCGCCTCGTGGAGGCGGCGGAATATTTCGATGGCCGTCCTCCGTGTGTTAGGGTTCCGAGGGGGTCAAGTACGCGAAGGGGGAACGGCTGAGGTGGGCCAGGGCCCCCAAACCACCTGGCGGCGCGGCTGGGGGCCCCCGCGCCAGGGTGAGGAGGGCCCACCTGGCCCTTCTCAGCCTCCCCTTTTGGCCTCCTCCATCTGGTAAAATAGGACTTCCATATGTCTCCTTCGATTTATTGATCTTCAGAAATAGTGCATCTCGACGGTGCTTTTTCCAGCAGAATCCTGACTCCGGTGTCCAATTCTCCATTATTCATCAAACATGCAAAATAGGTAAAATAACATAAGTAACACTTCTAAATATGAAATATATCGATGAATAGCAGTAAATTATGATATAAAATAGTGATGCAAAATGGACGTATCATTCTTGCGCAGCGGCTAAGACCGATACCTCTCCAAATTTCATCCGAAGGGCCCACTTGGATTCCAGGTTTTCGGGCCGGTAATTATCTACGGACCTGCATACTGCGTAAATTAACGATACAGTTCGTCGTTTATTACGGAGGTGAAAACTAAACTAGGAACCAATCCGGGCCTAAGGAATGAATAATTCCTGTACTTTTTTTCATATGGATATGGATGATCTTCAGAGTGATTGGTGCTGTGCATCTGACCGCGAATGCCGTATCTCATCGTGTTCGCCACGGTATGCACGCACAGCACTGCCTCGCTGCCGACGGCGCCTCCGATCTGCTAATCATCCAAAAGTGCCGGTGCAGACGTGCGAGCAGCGTTGCTCCACTGCCTCAGAGCATCTCCACCGGGGCCTCCAAATCGGTGTCCGGTACCCTCCAATTGAGACCTAAATGGGGGGTGCCGGACACATGTTCACTCAAGTTTTGGACCCCGCCCATAGCGGCGTCCCCCAAACGCCCCCCCACAAACGGTCCGAGATGTCAACCAAATAATAAACACCTTGTGGGCGGAATTTATTAAACGAGATTTAACAAACTTATAATTTTAAATCTAAATGAGATTTAACAAACTAAACCCAAACTACACCGTTACCGGCTACACGCTACAGCGTCTAGCCAACCACTACACGCGCCGGCGTCGAGGAGAGATGCTGCTTCATGGCCTAGCGACGGGGAAGAAGATGTGAACCAGCGCCATAATCATCAACAGACTTGCATAACTCGATGATCCAACGCCGGAAGTTTCATCTGTTATTGTCGTCGGCTACGGCCTTTAGAAACGTAGCCTCGGCCGTGGCTGAGGCTTCTGGTTTCGTGGCCGTCGCGTGGTGGGATTTCATCTACCGGCTGCCCGCCTGATGGGAAGCCTCGCCGACTTCAGCTGGTGCCCCTTCTCCGGTGTCGGCGACGCTGCTGACCAAGATGTGTCTGCCGTTTCTATTGGTAGATCGGGCAGCTCGGGGTCGTCGTCGTCCTCGGCGTCGTCGTCGTCCGATGCAGACAACTCCGGCGTTGTCTCCCGTGCGCCGGTAGGGAGGAAGTCGCCGGCACAGCGCGCCTCGTACTCCGCGTCCACCACGGCGTGCCAGTAGGGCGCCGAGATGGAGTACTTGGGGTCGAGCTTCTGCTCGTACGGTATCGCCTGCCACTTTCGCATGATGAAGTCGACGCGCTCCTAGCCGCTCAGCCGCGGCGCCACCAGCACGTTGACGGCGTTCCTCGTCCACCCTTCGGGTAGGGACGCCTCCTCCTCCATCGGCACGCTGTGGCAGCTGCACAGCCGCGCGATCTCCAGCGACATGACGTACGGAGGCGCGTTGGCTGTGTCCTCGAGTCACCGCTCGCGTTGATACGCCCTGGCCATCTCCGCCTCCTCGTTGCGGCGGTGGCGTTCTTCCATCTGCTCGCAGCATTACTGGCCGCGTCGCTCGTTGCAGCGGCGAGCACGTTCCGCCGAGAGGAGGGCCGCGACGTGCCACATTATAAAGTCGGCTGGAGGAGCGGGGTTGGGTGGCCTGCATTAACGCCAAGCAGCGGTTCGCCTGGCCACGCATTGACGCCGACGACGCATGTGCAGGGCGCCGCCACTGGAAGTCGTAGCGACGGCAACACGTGGACGGCGCCGCTCGACGCATCGCTTCGGTCTGCGCCATGGGAACAGGCGTGGCGTTTATTGCGTCGCGTCGCTTCGCTCTGCGCCCGCTAGGGAAACGGGCGGGGCGTTATTGCGAGGCGTGCTGACAGGCGAGCCGCCGTCTCGTCGCCTCGCCATTAACGCGGCGGAACGGCCTCCTGCACAACCCAAGTTAACACGGGCGCGACGCGCTGTGCGTATGACGGGCGGGCCACCCCCTGTCGGAGGACATGTCCGACACCCCGAGAGAGTTTAGAGACCCTTTCGAACGTGCCGGACATGATTTTGCTTGGGACAAGACATTAGGAATGCCGCTGGTGAACGATTTTAGGAGCCGGACCCAATGGACGAGTCATTTGGAGGAGGCCCCGGTGGAGAGGCTGTCAACAAGAAGATGGCACATGAGACAAGATGGGAGTGAAGATAGCTTTACGTCGGTGGCTGGAAAGCGCATGTAGCACGTACGGCCCCCCACTTATTGGCGACCGCGTCCCACGGGACCCTTTCTTTCTCCACATGGGGCGTACAGGAACGGGAGGGCCCATGTGATATGTTTGCTCTTGCCATATGCGGTGTGGCCTCTCCGGCCCCGTGCCTCGCATTAAACAGAAATGGTAACCACCACCTTAATTCCTACCCACGCAACCAAAATCCCTCGTATCCAATCATAGATCTGCATTGTCCTTCATAACAGTGGGATTACGAACTCCATGGGGGCGGTCTGCCTGCCCTTTCAACTTTTTTTTTTCTGCTCCTTCAGTTTGGATCAGCCATTGCACGCAAGCGGAAATGAAGTCGATCGATTGGCTCATACAATGGGGTGCAACCAACGGCGAGTCTAGGAATTAATTTGAGGGTGGGCTGAAAATTAACAACGAGTAAACTAAACGTTGTTTTTGAAAAAAAAATATCTATAACATGAAATTATTTAAGGCAAATATATCACAAAGTTTCACGTCAAAAGCATACAATTCACACACAGTACATGGACAAACGAACTACTAATTGCAATCGACATGTGCAAAATAGTTTAAGGATTGGACAAATACGCCATGTCGTAGCCCCCTCTTTCTGTGCGCCATGTCTGGCATGTGTCTCTACCGCCGGCATCGAGAAAGGCCAATGCGCACCTCCAGCCACCGCCCAAATCGCCCCCGCTGGTGACTTCTAGGGTTGGCGTGTGGTCGCGTCAGGTCGTGGGCGTTGCTGCCGCCTGGTGGTGCGATGCTCCGGTAACAACCCTCTCTGCCAGATCCCCAGTCACCGTCGACGGTGGCTTCTTGGTTGCCGGTCCCCGGCGAGCAACGACAAAGTTTCAACATAAGAGGAACACGACTACCGCCGGAAAAAATCATGAGAGAAATAAAAACATAAATTTAAACATAACCAATATTAGAAACTTTTAAAACAAAAGACATGAAAAAATAGAAAAAAATAGACTTGAATGAGGCGTAAGAAACTAAACTAAGAAAAAAATGAAACATAACAAAAAGAGAAAAAGAGGAAATACTGCAAAAAAAGGAACATGAAAAGAAATGCAGGAAAAACAAAGGCAGAACAAACGATCTTGCCGAGAGTGCGTACACGAGGTCGGTGTGTGCGTACACGAAGAAAAGAATCCGTACGTGCGTACAGGAACGACCGAACCAAGGAAAGCAGACTGACAAGCGAACCAGTCAAAAGGAAACTTAACGGGCCGAGCCCACCTCGAAAAACCTTAAGCGTTGAGTCAATGGGCTGAGGTAAATGCCGTAATGGGTTGGTAAATTAGTAGTAGTAAAAAATAATTTTGCTTTTTTGGAGGGCAGGCTGAAGCCTGTTAAAGCCCCCTACTGGACTCGCCTTTGGGTGCAACCAAGAGCAGGATGTCGGTTGGATTTGATCGATGATGGTCACGACTCTACTACTAGAGTACACTGCGGGTCGTTCCAAGTACTGCCGTGTGCCGTCTCTTTCCTTTCCGATCTCCCATGTGCATGCACATGCCCCCGCAATCAATTACTCTGCGCGGTGCACGCGCACGTATATCAGACTGTCACGTCTACTTACGGTGTCGATTTATCCTCGAAAAAATCTATTCTGAAGTCTAGCTAAATTGAACCCCAAACTTCGAATCCTGATAATTGGCACACTAAACTATTGGATCCCGGTCTAATATGAACACTGAACTTGTTTTGCACATCAGAAAAACTAATCACAAATCGTTGCTTCCACTAACAGCGATGGCCCATTTGTCATATCTATTTTCAACCTTTCCATCATTGTTTTCTATCCCAACCCATCCCCTTTCTCCGCTTGTTAGACTCGGCCTCCGCTGGCGAAGAAGAGAAGCAGGACCAAGCAGCACCGGGGACAGCATCTGCGTCCGCGTGTCAACGGGGTCGCCCTGGCCAGCTACGTGACCGTGGTGCTGTCTAGCTTCGCCACTCCGTACGCGTCTGTCTCGCAAAGGATGTGCACCTCCGCGGCACCCGGCTGCGAGAGATCGAGAGAGAGTGCATCATAGGGGAAACAACATTTGCTTCATCGCGTCGCCGCCGCCGCTGGTCGCTGCTGCTCGACAACGCCGTCCCGCCCTCCTCCCGCGCGCCTTGGAGGCCCAGGTGCGGTCCCAAGCCCAAGCAAGCCGCGCGTGCGCCACCTCCGTCTTTCCCTGGTGATTGGTTTCTCGCGCGGCTGGCCGGACTGCTCCAGCGCCACCTCCGCAAGAGCTGCGGCAATCGGCGTCATCACAACGCTCTGTGACTCACGGCGTCGAGCCTAACTACGTCCATGTTCCCCGTAAGCCAAACAATGAAGGACTTTTTTTGTGAGCACAGCCATGGGCCATGGCCATGGTGAAGAAGGCGGCGAGGGCGAGCTGGGCACGATCACTGGCGAAGGCGGACGTGAGCGTGCCCCACATAGGCCCACCCTGCCCCGCTCCCTTCCCCCACCCCCGTGTGTGCTATAGTTTGGTATGAGGACGATTATGACATGTGGGCCCGAATGTCAGTGAGAGTATATGGTTAGCCTGACCGGGATTGTAAAATTCCCGGTAGGCCAAACAGGGTACAAGGTTCAAAATGGACCGGGAACTGTAAGTTCAGAGTGCCAATTTCGGGAATTTAAAGTTCAGGGTTCGAGTTATCTTTTGTCTACAAGTTCAAGATTTATTTTGAACTTTTACCATTTATCCCGCAGGTACGTGCACGCGATACGGTTGCCAATCTCACTCTTGCTAGCGTAAACCTCCCAATTTCAGCGTTTGCACAAACAAGGCAAGAAAAAAAAATCAATGCATGGATGTCACAATTAAGCACCGCCGCTTACTGGTTACATGAAAGGGCCATCCGTTCCCTGACACTAACCCTAGGCAAGCAACTGGTGACTTTTAGTACTGCATGCTTGCGTTAACTTCGCTTGTAGTATATCAGTTCTGATTAGAAGCGTACCACTGAGCCCTGAAACAGAGTATATGTACAGATAGAGTAGTAGGACAACGAAACAGAGTATATGTGCAATTTGAGTTATTACACCCGGCCTCTAACCAGTATGCACACGGCTGAACAAGTCCAACAAAATAGTAAGAAAAATGGCAACGAAATACAATAAGTAGATCATGAATCGCCCAAGAGATCTGTAGGCCCAATCCTAACATCATGCTGCCACCCATGTGGGATAAACACATCTCTCATAACGTTCTCCAACTGTGTACACACCTCAAACATAATTTTTTCTTTTTCCTGATCAGAAAAATATATGAC
Source organism: Poa pratensis (assembly GCA_947311845.1). Lineage (NCBI taxonomy): Eukaryota > Viridiplantae > Streptophyta > Magnoliopsida > Poales > Poaceae > Poa > Poa pratensis. Next base: position 43,226,821 of record CAMZMU010000055.1, on the reverse strand, counting down.
CATGAACGAATTAAGTGGGTACACCGGTATATGACCTGCACGCGAGAGAAATTTTTATTGTTAAATATCTTATCATTTCTACATAGTCGCAGCGACCATATTACATCAAGCACTGCCATCGTAATAAGAGCTCTAAACTTATGATCTATGCCATATAGTCAATCAGTGGCGAAGGGCGAAAAATTTCTAAGGTAGGACGAACTCAAAAACTGATGCAAAAACTGAAATAGTACCAAGAAATTAATACTATATATGAGACATAATCATTTAGTACAATAGAAATATAAATATATTGTAAATAACCTAAAAACGTACTAGCGGCAAATCTCTACTTTAAAAAATCTTTCATAATTTTCTTGATAAAGGCTTTTGATTATCCCTCGCTCGATAGCACATCATCAAGTCATCCATAATCCATCACATACATCTTTGTATGCAACTCAGTCTTGATTATCTTTGTCGCCCAGAATCCCCTTTCAACTGTTTTTGTTGCCATAAGTAAAAGCATTGCCAGCTCAATTAGACGATAAACAGCAAAAAAAAAGATATACCTTTCAAATATGAAGATAATTTTCTTACCATTTCACCCATGTTTAGCTTTGTGATGTCATTTTCTGTGCAAATTGACACCTTTCAAGAGGGGATAATAACTACCATTCTCCCATTCAGCAAAAGTATGTCCTCACATCATAAAAATATATATTGACTGAGCCAATACAATTAAAATAATTATGCAATAAAATATATAAAGACAAAATAGAACCATAAAACGTTATTTATTACATATCTAGGTTTGGTTTCGGCCACTCCCCATAAACTGCCCAAAATACTCTCAAACCCTCCTTAAATACCACACCTAGGACATGTTTAGAGTCGGGCATTATTAGATTGATAAATAGTTATTATAAAGTGGAAGGGTTGGTTTCCTACTATACTAGATCTAGTCCTTGTTTTCGATTTGAAATCAGTTTTGCGTAGTGTTAACTAAAACACAAATAACTTTCTCACACGGAGTCTGTTTCTAATGTACAATCACTCAAACTGTTCAGAAAAAACGCGTGCATAAAATTTTTCTAAAAAAAATCAAGGTAGAGTGGCTTCCCTACCTTGCTCTAAGGGGAGTTTCGCCTTGTAGCCAATTGCCAAATATATTTGCAATGCTACGCGGCGGGTAGAAGTCAGAAACTATTTGAATGACTGACCATATAGAACTGAAAAACTTGCAATAGAAAAGTGGTTGATTTTCTCATCATGCTGATAGAACACACACTTCGTACTTCTGTGCCGGTTGCGCATTACAAGGTTGTCCTTAGTAAGGATTACACCTTTCCATGGATATAACATATTTATTTTGAATTTTTTAGCGATATCTTCATTTTCCATATTTTATTATTATTAAATACTGGCAACTCGGCTGGATCATTGCGTTATACATAGAATCGACGGAGATGTAGATTCCATAAAAAATTATCAGTCCCTTGCACGATTTGGACCATTGCCAACTGTCATCAAATGCACTATATTCACGTTATATTCGTCATAGAATTGTCTTTTTTTTCCCGTGAAGCAATGGGAACAGTTTCTTGGCCAAATATTTGTAGACGGGTATAATACGTGATCATCGTTGATCAAAAAGATTTGTAATTTTTTTACGTTTTTGAATTATCAAAAGCACTATATTCACGTTATATTCACCATAGAATTATCTTTTTTGCGATGAAGTCAATGAGAACCATTGCTTGGCCAAATATTTGTTTACGAGTACAATACTAGATCATCTTTGATCCTAGAAGATTTGCAATTTTTGACTTTTTTAAATTACTATATTTGGTGACTCATATAGGGGCGCCCGTACCCGAGAGCCACAATAGTAACTATCCCTCTTTCTACCCTTTTTCACAAAGTGTGTACAGTAACACGCTCGTTACCAGAAAAGTTGACCGTTAATTAGTAGGCGTACCAAGCTAAACGACATCACTAGGCATTGACTGACCGACGGTGGCAGTTGATGGCGAGCAACCGTAGGTCTAACCCTAGAAGGCTAGCTGGTGAAGGCCATGCCTCTAGGGGTGCCCGATCTTCACGGATTGATGGCGGGAGTGGACGAACTCACGCAAGAACACGAAGAACATAAGAACACAAAGGGGAATTCGTGGGGAAAGTGGGGATAACTAGCAAAGCAACACAGACGAAATCAACCGGTAACAAATCCCCAAGGGCAGCCCCCAATTCTCAATCTCCAAGCAACCTTACTCTTAGGATTGTTTCTCATATCGGTCAATCCAACCGATCCAACAGCGTCATCCAAGATGAGGGATTGGCAAGTAGTCAAACTACAAGTAGAGGTCTTGAATCCACAAGAGGGATCTTCTCCACCAGAGGAGACCTTGAATCCACAAGGGGATCTTCTCCACAAGGGGAGGCAACACCACAAAGGGGTGGGTAAGGAGCCTATGCTCAACTCTATCTCATATCCAACCTAACCTCTCAAGAAGGGAAAGTAGCCCTATATATAGTCTAAGTACAAAAAGGGGTGCAGGACACAAGTGTCCGGCCTGGCCGGGCTGGGGGCTGGCCTCTCTGGCAGGCCGGCCTGGGCCGGGCTGGAGACCGGCTTGGAGGCCGGCGGCTTCGGGAGGAGGCCGGGGTGTAGGCCGGCTGGGAGGCCGGCCAGACTGGCTCTGCCTTCTTGACGCTTTCTCCTCCACTTTCATGCGTACACCTTGGATGGTCTTGAGTCTTGGCCTTCCTCGGCATCTTTCTTGACGTCCGTACTCGTCGTATCAAACCTAGCATAGTAAAGGGGTAGATGCTCACGTAGTATACCATCCAAAGGGGTATGAAATGAGATCTCGTAGAGGAAGGAGTTCACCTTTGAGCTCAATGACGACTTGTGAGATGTTAGAGTGCTTGACATGGTGATGGGCCTAGGTTGGGCTACATCACTAGCTCAATGGCAAGAGCGAAGAGTAGTTAGTTAAGTTAGTTACGACCGACAAATTTATGTCTTGATGGAGCTCAACACTTGGGAGTGGGTGTAACGATAGGTTTTACAATGCTCATTGAGAGTATTATTTCTCAGCACGAGAAATGATCAAATGAGTATGTCTTACCGCAAAGCCCGCACCACTAGGCATTGACTGACCGACGGTGGCAGTTGATGGCGAGCAACCGTAGGTCTAACCCTAGACGGCTAGCTCAATGACAAGAGCGAAGAGTAGTTAGTTAAGTTAGTTACGCCGACAAAATTCTGTCTTCATGGAGCTCAACACCTGGGAGTGGGTGTAACAATAGGTTTTACAATGCTGATTGAGAGTATTATTTCTCAGCACGTGAAATGAGCTTGTCTTACCGCAAAACCCGCACATTAAGTGTCTCATGGGGCTCGAGATGGATATGTAAACCCTACCGATGCAGACCGTACCATCATGTCCTCTCTCCCCATGTGGGGTGCCAATAAACTGAAGAAGCTTTGGCCTTCCATGCGCCGGTACCGACGAAGTTGATGTCCCCCTCTCCATCCCCACCCACTTAACTAACCCCAACCGTCACTGAAAAAAACTAAACCCAATTATTCGGTGCAACTATGCTCTTGCACAGAAGGGAACACCAGTGACTCCCTGACAAGTGGGGCTCACCACAGAAGCACCTTGTCCCTGATGCTACTTTTGTACAGTCTCAGTGTTAATGGCAGAAGTCTGAAACGAAGCCATGTACTGAGCTTCAGTATGTGTGACTATTGATGAGTTTTGATCTATTTAAGCACCCACTGAGCTTCAGCTCGCCACCATCGCCATCCAAGAGAGAGGTGAGGTAGAGGTAGGGAACCTTCCTAGCACCAAAAAACCGAGAAGAAATGAGGCGCCATCATGGAGCACCAGTTGCTCTGCTCCTGCTCGTGCTCCTGTGCATCCATGGAGGCCGAGAAGCGGAGGCCGCGGGAGGCGGGTTCGTGAAGGCGCAGGGCACCCGCTTCGTGGTGAACGGCAGCCCCTACTACGCCAACGGGTTCAACGCCTACTGGCTCATGACCATGGCCGCCGACCCCGCGCAGAAGGGCAAGGTCACCTCCGCGCTGAGCCAGGCCGCCGGCCGGGGCCTCACCGTGGCCAGGACCTGGGCCTTCAGCGACGGCGGCAGCAATGCGCTGCAGTACTCACCCGGCAAGTACAACGAGAATACCTTCAAGGTCCACATTTTGCTCAATTCCCCTCTTTTCTTTGTAAATAAATGAAAATTTCGTTTTCTTGGATCGTATCATAGTTTAGTTACATGGGTGTGTCGATGACTCTCTGTTTCTTGGGTTCTTGCTCATCTGATAGTTTTTGCACGGACTGCTTGTTGGTTCATCGTGCACTGCAGGGTTGGATTTCGTGCTGTCTGAGGCTAGGAAGTATGGGGTTAAGGTGATACTGGGCCTTGTGAACAACTATGAGACTTTTGGAGGGAAGAAGCAGTATGTGGACTGGGCGAGAGGGCAGGGGCAGGCCATTGGATCTGATGATGAGTTCTTCACCAACTCCCTTGTCAAGGGCTTCTACAAGAACCATATCAAGGTAAGTCCCCAGTAATTTCCACCCTTTTTTTCAAGAACTTAATTATTTCTAGGACGATCGAGTTAAGTCAGCGATCTCTCTTTCCTTCCTCGTTGTACAAAAGATACTTAGTTTTCCTTGCGATAACTTGGGGAAAATAGATTTAGCTCCACACAGTGGAATATCTTGTAGTAGTACTTTTCTTTGCGGCGTATTAGTACTTCTCGAAGAACATGAAGGTGAACGCTTCAAGAGAACATTTTATCTTGTTGTTATGGTCTCTTTTTTTTTTTGAAAGAGAGGAGTACAAACCTGCTAACATCAAAGAAAACAGAAAGAGAACAAAAGCAAGTTCATACAAGAACTCGACAGAGAGCACTACAGCAGCGACGAACTGCTGAACCGCCAAAGCTCCTCGACGCCGACGACCACCGGAGAAGAAGAGCTCATACCTCCTGCCGCCTGGGAAAGGGAGGACCTCCAACGTTGAAGAAGACCGCAGAATCCACTCGCCGCAAGCGACGAGATCTTGACGATGAACAGACACGGCCAAGCCGCCCCCACGCCCAGCACCAGCACCACCCGCCGCCGGGACGGCCAGGCCATGCCAGGACCACCACCACCGCACCACCGAGCCCAGCGCCTGAGTCGAGCACCACACCTCTCTGCTCTGGAACTCCCACTCCGAGTGGCTCCACCCCTCTCTTGAATCCATTGTGGAAAGTTTTTCACCATTGTCAATAGCAAGGTAACATCTTCGAGGTCGAGGTCACAAGAACAGATAAAATGAAATGGCGGGTGATGCGCATGCGCCGCTAAGCAGTAGTATCACAATTAAATTATCAGAAAGATGCTTCTTATGCACACTCCAATGCGGCAGTGGTTTTATCTTTCTCTGAATTCTGAGGCACTGTTGGTTGTGATAGACTGAACAGAGTGCGCGCATCACGCCTCAAAACTAGCGATTATCAGTTGCATTGCACATTGTTGAAGAACATGGATGTAGGACCCAAAGAAATTTCTTTCATACACTCTCCTTTTTATTTGTGGGAGCATTGTTGGATGGATGCTTCTGGATTCCGTTTTTATTTCTAGTTACTAGACGAAACTGGGTCCCGGTGTGGGAACATGGAGCATTGTTCCTGCTGTCGCGGCGGTATCATCATGGTAGCTCTGTGGTGACTCTTTTGACGCCTTCGCCGGCACGCTCGTGACAACTTTACTCTGCTTCTCTTTGCATCATCGAAGACCGTGCTGACGAGGGTGAACACGGTGACCGGGGTGGCCTACAAGGACGACCCGACGATCCTGGCATGGGAGCTGATGAACGAGCCCCGGTGCCAGTCGGACCTGTCCGGGCGGTCCATCCAGTCGTGGATCACGGAGATGGCGGCGCACGTCAAGTCCATCGACGACAACCACATGCTGGAGGTCGGCCTGGAGGGCTTCTACGGCCCGTCGTCGTCGCGGCGCGCCGTGAACCCGTCCGGCTACCTGCTGGGCACCGACTTCATCGCCAACAACCAGATCCCCGGCATCGACTTCGCCACCGTGCACTCCTACCCGGACCAGTGGCTGTCGACCTCGGACAACCAGGCGCAGCTGAGCTTCCTCGGCAGGTGGCTGGACGCGCACATCGCCGACGCGCAGCGGACGCTGCGGAAGCCGCTGCTGATCGCCGAGTTCGGCAAGTCCCAGAAGGACCCCGGGTACAGCATCGCCCAGCGGGACGCGCAGTTCGGCTTGGTGTACGCCAAGATCTACCAGTCGGCGCGGACGGGGGGTCCAACCGTGGGCGGGCTCTTCTGGCAGCTCCTGGCGGACGGCATGGACTCCTACGGGGACGGCTATGAGGTCATCTTCGCGGAGACGCCGGCGTCCACCACCGGCGTCATCACGTCGCAGAGCAAGAAGCTCAAGATGCTTGGCAAGGCGTTGGCGCGGGGGACGAGCGGGAAGGGCAACAACGGCGGCCACTAGCTAATTGAAGAGGTCGGCTAAAACGACTTCGCGTGGATGGGATGTCATCAGGGAGTAAGAATGCGTGTGTTTATGAGTGTGTGTTTAACGTGCGTGAGTGCAGTTCTCCTCGAGATGATTCAAATTCATCCGGGAGAGGAGGAGTAATATTTGTCATCCTTCTTGGTATCTTAACTTAAAAGGACATGTTTTCCTACTCACGAGATAGCCATCCCGTGGCAGAGTTATGGTGTAAACCATTTATGAAAGTCTGCCTGCATTGCATCAGTATCTTGGACAGATGACAACAGACAGAATTTTTATCTTGGATCACACGAGCATTATTAAGCATGTGAGTATGTGACATATGTGCATACATGCTTTGCCGATCGAACATCAAACCGACCGGAAGAGCTGATCCGGCCACGCTATGCCGCCTCCGCGAACCCAACCTTCATGTTTCCATAATCAAAGACGGTGTGGTAGGCTCCCATGAATATATCGCCCAAGATCCTGCAACACCAAGCTCTCATTGTCAGAGTCGAGGACAGCAAGCTCATGGAGCGTTTGCTTTCAGTATTTCAGAGGTGTTTATTAGCACTCCCAGAAACTGCAGATAATCTCACAAAAGAAGAAATCTTGAAAACCACTTAATAATTCCTAAAAATCTGAAACTGACAAACATTTAGTTTCTGTAGAGAGGCATAATAGAAATCTTTTTTATTGATTCCAAAAAAGTTGTGAGAACATAAGACGTGTATAATTTTACCAGATAGGACCGCGTGGAGGAGGAATGTCCATAGCTGTGAATCCACTGATGCACTGTTTAGCATCTCCCACACCGACCTTCAGGATGTACTGAACAACAGAAATCAAACGTGAAACCTAATCAGTTTACTACAATTAAAGCGGTAGCTACATGATATATAAATCTGAATGTAGTACGAGAATCATTTACATATAAAACGCTCAGAATTTTGCCCACAAGTGTATACTTTGACACCATTTCCACGCACTATGATCTCTGCAGATTTTTTTTGTTCTTTTCAGTCGTGCTAGACTTTTAGAAGCAGTTGTCGTACATCAACTGAATAACTGAAGTTGTAACCATGAGTAGAGCAATAACGGACCCGCGTCATAAACCTTGTGTGGCTCTTCAACTTTTATATGCAAGTATATTTTAAAATCGAAAACTGATGTACTGAAACTTTTAGTACTTTCCATGGATCTAAGGACTGAATCTTCAAAAGTTAGTAGAAGAACATCTGGAATCTTAATTAAAAAATAGTACTTGCTAAAATGCCAAAACTGATAGCTAATTAATCTGGATGCAGTTCCACATTTAAAATACGCGAGGTGATAACCAGGGAGAATAAGTAGTACTTGTTCTGGTTTGAGCACAAACTGTTTGCCCCCGATGGAGAAGGTGATGTCGGGCATGGAATTAACTTTTGTGCAGTCCACAGATGATTCTCCCATAGGGCTAGGAATATGGTCACAGAGCTGCAAAGTTGAACAAGTTTGACAAAGTTTGTAAAACTGTGTTACAATGTGATTCCTGCATTGGTATTACAAGATAGGAAACATACCTCACTAATGTACTTCAATACAGAATCCTGAGTGTTATTCTGTGCAAGTTGGTTCGTCGTCCATACCACAGCCATCTCACAAGCTTGGCACATAAGAATACCATCTGATGTCCCAACTTCATCATCTAACACACTTCGAATACCAGCGCTGCCATTACTTTTTTTTTTGAGGAAAGGATCTGATGCATAAAACAGGAAACCCAGCAGGATGAAACCACTTGGGTTGGTTAAACAATTTCATAAGCTTTCCAGAATATTTTGATTTGATTTATTTGGACTTATGAATCTCGAGATATTGCATTTCAAAGTTGGATATAGTACTGAAATTTCCAGAAGATTTAATTTAGGAAAACTAGCTTCACTGGATAATGTTGAGAATCCTGACGGATGGGGTCCACTCGTCAGTGACTCAACAGAAACGCATCGCGCGCTGGATAATGTTTAAAATGCTGACAGCGGAGCCCACTTGTCAGCGTAACAACTAAACGAAGCGGTACGCACCGTGGATCTAAGATCCAACGGCCTACGGAGGCCACGAACGGCGACGACCTAAAACGGGCGGCGCCGCCATGCCAGCGACGGCGAGGTTCGCGATTCGCTCACCTAGGGTCTCGGGAGGACGTGTAGGTGATGCAGAAGGATCGCGGAGGCCTGGGGAAGGTCACTGGAGAAGTCTCACTTCCTGGGACGGCTCCAATCGACGGCGTCGAGCCGCTCCGCTTCCACGGGCACGTCCTCGAACTCCGGCGAGGTCCAGGCGATGATTATGTGCACAAATCAGAGGAGAAAAGGAGGCGTGTGAGTGCGGTTGTGACAGGGGTGCGGAGAGCCAGAGAGAAAGGGGGAGAGAGAGCAGCAGCACGGCATGGCCGTGGTCGTCTTCAACCTCGGGCACGGCCGAACTCGGAGAGGAACACGGACAACAGTAGCTTTGCTGTAGAGGCTCCGCCCTCCTGGCGGTGCACGGGTGAGTGGTGAGTGAAGGAGAGCCGTGGGGAGGTGTGTGGAGAGAATGCGAGGTTCGGGGCGGCTTATAAGGCCGAAGGTCGGCGCACGGTGGTCGTGGTTCACGCGAGGTCCAGAGAGTGGGAGAGGCTGCCATTGGTTGTCTGGGGCGTGCGGCTACGACGTTGGACGGCGTTAGCGTGCAGTGGATGGGAAATGGTCGCGTGGAGACGAGCTGCGCAAGCTTGCACTGGCGACGGCCGTGGCATGCCGACGGCGTTCCGCGGAGCGCGATCGTCACTGATGACCTCAATGGCGCTGCCACTATGTCCTGGGGGCCGCAGCGGAGCTGGGGAGTGGCTGTGAGGTACAGCGGTGACGAAGGGTGCAGTGGAGGCGGGGATTCGTCAGCGATGACCTAGGCGCGGCCATGGCGCACGGCGCGCACGGGCACGGCCTAATGCGCACGTGTGGGAGCTTCTGCTTCGACCGAATCACGTCTTACTGGAGTAGAATATCAAGGGATAGAGAAGAGACACGACGCAGGGCCACCACGGCGTCGACACCTTCTTCCTCCACAGTGGCGGACATGGCACAGTGGCGGCGACCATGGCGACGACCACGGCGACCTTTTCCAGCTTGATTTCTTCGGCTCCAGTGGGTGAGAGGGGTGAGTGGAGTGAGAAGAAGTAGACGTGGGTAGAGATTCGACGAACTTCGATCGAAATCGATCGATTTGAGTTCAGAATGGGGATGAACACGGTGATGCCACCAAGTGTTCGACGAAATGCTTGAACCAAAATCAATTTCCAATTTCTGAAATTTATTTTCATAATTTGCTTCACATACATTTCTCAAGATTTGTGGTGATGTTTTGGATTTTATTGGGCAAGTGCATCATAGCACATTTCTTGATTTAAAGAAGATAAAGAATGATATGGGAATTTAAATTTGGACTTTTGAAATTATTTGTTGGGGAGGGAAAGTTGTAGGAATAAATGAGAGTGCTTATATGATCACTCTACTGAATTTTGTTTTGAAGAAATATTGATTTCTCCCTTGGAGAAATTACATGACACTTGTCACATGATTTTTATTGTATTAGCTTTTTCTTTCATTTTTTTCTTTTCTCCAAGTTTCTAATTAGAGCAACCAACATTACAAGCAACAAGATACAACCAACACACATAATACAACAAAAGTTTTTGGTGGCCCACATTTTTGACTAATAATACTTATTATAAATTTGGGATGTTACAGCCGCCGCCGTCGCCAACCCTAGATTGGGAGGGTTCTAAAGCTATTCTCGGCACCCTGCCGGAGGGGGAGATCGTCACCGGAGGCATCTACACCACCATGTCTGCCTCCGGAGTGATGCGTGAGTAGTCCACCACGGGACTACGGGTCCATGGCAGTAGCTAGATGGTTGTCTCTCTTCGTTGTACTCCATTGTTTAGATCTTGTGAGTTGCCTAACATGATCAAGATGATCTATTTGTAATGCTACATGTTGTGTTTGCGGGGATCCGATGAATTATGGAGTCATGATATTATTGTTCTTTTTATTTATGATATGTTTTATTTATGATCTTGCATGCTCTCCGATGCTTGTGAATGTTTTGTCCGAAGTAATTGCTAGTGTCTTTAGAGAGAATATTTATGCTAGATAGTGGGTCGATTAAGGCTTGAGATGTGTTGTTGCTACTAGGGGTAAAACAACGGTGTTTATTGCTATATGTTGTAACCATTGCTTACATTACGCACCATGCTTATTGCAATTATTTGTTGCTTGCAACTTAATACTTTCGGGTGACATGCTGGATAGCGATCCCGGGGTGGATTATTAGTCATAGATGCAGTTGGATAACGGTCTATGTATTTTGACGTAATGCCCATATTAAATGAAATGGTGAATTTTGTGTCATGATAGTATTGTTATATGCCCATGCTTTGTCAATTGTCTCGCTGTAATTTGTTTACCCAACATGTTTATATTTTGGAGAGACACCGCTAGTCAACTGTGTACCTCGGTCCTATTTTCCTATATTATTTACAACCGTTTTCATAGCTTTTTCTAGTCATTTGCTTGCTGGTCATTTTTGCTATTTTATTATTTTACACATATACATTTAATACTTTGTGTTCAGCAAGCCGGAGAGATTGACAACCTCTCTGTTTCGTTGGGGCAAAGTAGTTTGTTCGTGTGTGCGCAGGTCCAGGTCAATAGCTCTTTTCAGCGCCATTGCCGTTGGCACCAAGCCGAAGCCTTCTCCAAGTCCTACTGGTTCGATAAACCTTGGTTCTGTATCGAAGGAAAATTGCCGCTACGCTGCATCATACCTTACTCTTGGGGTTCCCAGCGAACGTGTGATCCACGCCATCAAAATGCTTCCATACCCTCTTCCAAAATGCGGTGCCTTTTTGTTGAGCACCACATATTGCGTTTTGCCCACATGTCATCCAAGCTTCGCAAAGAACTTGGTCCTCCTTGTCTGTGTACGACGCCGTCCGTTGGTTCTTCCTTCGGAGGCTCGCCGTGATTCGGGCGTGCTCCTCGTCGACATCGAGTGGCTCATCATCAATGTCGATCGCATCGGTCTCTGTCTCACCTACCGTCTCGGCCTCGGGCATGGTCGCGGTGGGGTCTTGCGTCTCGACGTCGGCAGGGTCGAACATGCCCGCGGTCGGGTCTTGTGTCTCGGCGTCGGCAGGGTCGAATATGCTGACCCCGCAAATCATGTCCTGCATGACATGATCGATGTCGGTTTCGAAGTAGGCCGGGTTGGTCGGCGTCGTGGGCGGCATGTCGTCGAACTGGAGTGCACGGGGATCAGGCATGCTCACCGAGCCCGACACGAACTTCGCCTTGCCACGCACCCGCCCGTCGCCGGCACTCGGCGTCAAGTTAAGGTTGATGGGTCTCGGCGCCACAGGGACCGAAGTAATCTCCGGCGACGCCTCACGTGACCCAGCCGCGACGGTGTGGGATGGACGGCGGCCGGCAAGGGCGTCGAGAGGCCAGGCGACGAGGACCTTGGCGGCTTTCCTTTGGCGGAGGAGACCGAGCTCCCCGCCGAGGCGACCACAGTGGAGGCGAGGCCGGCGGCCGCGCCATATGCACCTTGAAACCCCCTCCCCCCCTCCTTGAGGAGAAGCACAACTCGGGCGGCGGCCCGGGTGGCGATGAGGTCTGTGTTGGCTTGGGCCTGGATGGCGGCTAGCCTCTCCTTCTCCTCGGCCGCTTCCTTGGCGGTCTTCGCCTCGGCTTTGCGCTCCCGAGTCCTCTCCCTCCGGACCCATCTCTTGCCCGACTCCGGCTTCCGCTCCCTCTTCGGCTTCAAAAGGGTGACGGCAGGATTGCCTTGGTCCTCCATCTGGGTCGGCGGCGAGGGCGCCGGCGGCCGCGGGAAGCTTTGTGGAAGGCAAGGGTTTGGGTGGGGGAGGGGAGAATGAGGTTGTGTGGCTGGCCAGTGGACCAGACGCGCACAAGGGAGGACAAAGGACGGACCGAGTGGTTGTCCATCCCGCCCCAAATTTGGACCAAGATTGGGCCGCGTTTGGGGCGAAATCAGGTGTCCGTGCGGACATATGTCCCTTTGCGTCAGCCCGTTGGAGCACATCTCATGTCTGTTCGGACAAAAACGGACCGGATTGGTCTGTTTGCGCCAGCCCATTGGAGGTGCCCTAATCATCCCAAATCTGCCGGTGCAGGCGTGCGAGCAGCGTTACCCCACTGCCTCAACAAGAAGATGGCATTAGAAAACCTGGCGGGCCGGGGCCGGCACGGCGGCATGGCACATGAGACAAGAAGGGAGTGAAAATAGGTCTCGAGATGCGCACGAAAATGGACCAAAGAAGAAGAGACGTCGGTGGACTGGGGAGCGCATGTAGCACTGACCCCACATATCGGCGCGGCGGACGGGGCGGTGCAGAAATGTAGACGAGGAGGAGGAGGCACCGCGACCGGAGGACGCGGCGAGGTCACGGGCCGCACCGAGTCACTCACGGACTCACTTCTTTCTCCACATGGGGCGTACGCCGTACAAGTAGGTACAGGAACGGGAGGGCCCATGTGATGTGTTGGCTCTTGCCATATGCGGTGTGCGGCCCCTCCGGCCCAACCACCACCTTAATTCTTTTTTTTTGCGAAACACAGTACAACGCAAGCGCTCATATACACGCGCACACACTCACCCCTATGAACGCACGCACGCACACCCTACCCCTATGAGCACCTCCGAGAGACTGAGTCGGCGGGTCGAGTCTTGAGATTGACGAAGTCACCACGGGCGCCTCGCTGTCGACGGGAACGTCGCCTCCCACTGAAGAATATTCCGCCTTAAATGAGAAACACCAGCGTCAAACCTGGGGTTTGAACTCTGGTGGGCTAGGGGTACAACCACCCAACTAACCATCTTGCCACAGGCAAGTTCTCAACCACCACCTTAATTCCTACGCACGCAAACCAAAATCCCTCGTATCCAATCATAGATCTGCTGCATTGTCCTTCCTAACAGTGGGATTACGGACGCATGATCTGCTGCCAACTTGTCGGGGAATGGCATATGCAGAATACCTGGGTGCCATTGCACGCAAGCGGAAAAATTTGCGAAAAAACCTGCTCTTTCAGTTTGGATCAGCCATTGCACGCAAGCGGAAATGAAGTCGATCGATTCGCATAGAACGGGGTGCCGGTGCGCAACCAAGAGCAGGATGTCGGTTGGATTTGATCGATGATGGTCACGACTCACGACTCTACTAGAGTACACTGCGAGGTCCACACGTACTGCCGTGTGCCGTCTCTTTCCTTTCCGATCTCCCATGTGCATGCACATGCCCCCGCAATCAATTACTCTGCGCGCGCACGGTGTCCATTTATCCCGCACCCGCAGGTACCTACACGCGATACGGTTGCCAATCTCACTCTTGCTAACGTAAACCCGCCAATTTCAGCGTTTGCACAAAGAGGGCAAAAAGAAAAAATCAATGCATGGATGTCACAATTAAGGACCGCCGCTTACTGGTTACATGAAAGGGCCAGCGTGTGCATGAAAGTATGCACACGGCTGAACAAGTCCAACAAAATAGTAAGAAAAATGGCAACGAAATACAAAAAATTAGATCATGAATCGCCCAAGAGATCTGTAGGCCCAATCCTAACATCATGTTGTCACCCATGTGGGATAAACACATCTCTCATAACGTTCTCCAACATAATTTTTATTTTTCCTGATCAGAATAATATATGACCATGAACGAATTAAATGGGTACACCGGTATATGACCTGCACGCGAGAGAAATTTTTATTGTTAAATACCTTGTCATTTCTAGATAGTCGCACCGACCATACTACATCAAGCGCTGCCATCATAATAAGAGCTCTAAACTTATGATCTATGCCATATAGCCAATCAGTGGCCGAAGGGCGAAAAATTTCTAAGGTAGGACGAACTCAAAAACTGATGCAAAAACTGAAATAGTACCAAGAAAGTAATACTATATATGAGACATAATCATTTAGTACAATAGAAATATAAATATATTGTAAATAACCTAAATACGTACTAGCGGCAAATCTCTACTTTAAAAAATCTTTCATAATTTTTTTGAATATCCCTCACTCGATAGCACATCATCAAGTCATCCATAATCCATCACATACATCTTTGTATGCAACTCAGTCTTGATTATCTTTGTCGCCCAGAATCCCCTTTCAACTGTTTTTGTTGCCATAAGTAAAAGCATTGCCAGCTCAATTAGACGATAAACGGCAAAAAAATGATATGCCTTTCAAATATGAAGATAATTTTCTTTCCATTTCACCCATGTTTAGCTTTGTGATGTCATTTTCTGTGCAAATTGACACCTTTCAAGAGGGGATAATAACTACCATTCTCCCATTCAGCAAAAGTATGTCCTCACATCATAAAAATATATATATATATATAGACTGAGCCAATACAATTAAAATAATTATGCAATAAAATATATAAAGACAAAATAGAACCATAAAACGTTATTTATTACATATCTAGGTTTGGTTTCGGCTACTCCCCATAAACTGGCCAAAATACTCTCAAACCCTCCTTAAATACCACACCTAGGACATGTTTAGAGTCGGGCATTATTAGATTGATAAATAATTATTACAAAGTGAAAGGGTTGGCTTCCTACTATACTAGATCTAGTCCTTGTTTTCGATTTGAAATCAATTTTGCGTAGTGTTAACTAAAACACAAATAACATTCTCACACGGAGTCTGTTTCTAACGTACAACCACTCAAACTGTTCAGAAAAAACGCGTGCATAAAAATTTTCTAAAAAAAAATCAAGGTAGAGTGGCTTCCCTACCTTGCTCTAAGGGGAGTTTCGCCTTGTAGCCAATTGCCAAATATATTTGAAACGCTACGCGGCGGATAGAAGTCAGAAACTATTTGAATGACTGACCATATAGACTTGAAAAACTTGCACTAGAAAAGTGGTTGATTTTCTTATCATGTTGATA
Source organism: Poa pratensis (assembly GCA_947311845.1). NCBI lineage: Eukaryota > Viridiplantae > Streptophyta > Magnoliopsida > Poales > Poaceae > Poa > Poa pratensis. Next base: position 43,211,288 of record CAMZMU010000055.1, on the reverse strand, counting down.
GAACACACACTTCGTACTTCTGTGCCGGTTGCGCTTTACAAGGTTGTCCTTAGTAAGGATTACACCTTTCCGTGGATATAACATTTTTTTTGAATTTTTTAGCGATATCTTCATTTTCCATATTTTATTATTATTAAATACTGGCAACTCAGGCTGAATCATTGCGTTATACATAGAATCGACGGAGAATTTACCCTTTTGATGTAGATTCCATAAAAATTATCGGTCCCTTGCACGATTTGGACCATTGCCAACCGTCATCAAAGGCACTATATTCACGTTATATTCGTCATAGAATTGTCTTTTTTTTCCCGTGAAGCAATGAGAAGCGTTTCTTGGCCAAATATTTGTAGACGGGTACAATACGTGATCATCTTTGATCAAAAAGATTTGTAATTTTTTTATGTTTTTGAATTATTATATTTGTGACGCATATAGGGGACGCCGGTACCCGAGAGCCACAATAGTAACTATCCCTCTTTCTTCCCTTTTTTTTCACAAAGTGTGTATAGTAACACGCTCGTTATCAGAAGAGTTGACCGTTAATTAGTAGGCGTACCAAGCTAAACGACATCACTAGGCATTGACTGACCGACGGTGGCAGTTGATGGCGAGCAACCGTAGGTCTAACCCTAGAAGGCTAGCTCAATGACAAGAGCGAAGAGTAGTTAGTTAAGTTAGTTACGACCGACAAAATTCTGTCTTGATGGAGCTCAACACTTGGGAGTGGGTGTAACGATAGGTTTTACAATGCTCATTGAGAGTATTATTTCTCAGCACGTGAAATGATCAAATGAGTATGTCTTACCGCGAAGCCCGCACATTAAGTGTCTCATGGGGCTCGAGATGGATATGTAAACCCTACCAATGCAGACCGTACCATCATGTCCTCTCTCCCCATGTGAGCTGCCAATAAACTGAAGAAGCTTTGGCCTTCCATGCGCCGGTACCGACGAAGTTGATGTCCCCCTCTCCATCCCCACCCACTTAACTAACCCCAACTGTCACTGAAAAAAACTAAACCCAATTATTCGGTGCAACTATGTTCTTGCACAGAAGGGAACACCAGTGACTCCCTGACAAGTGGGGCTCACCACAGAAGCACCTTGTCCCTGATGCTACTTTTGTACAGTCTCAGTGTTACTCAATGGCAGAAGTCTGAAACGAAGCCATGTATGTGTGACTATTGATGAGTTTTGATCTATTTAAGCACCCACTGAGCTTCAGCTCGCCACCATCGCCATCCAAGAGAGAGGTGAGGTAGAGGTAGGGAACCTTCCTAGCACCAAAAAACCGAGAAGAAATGAGGCGCCATCATGGAGCACCAGTTGCTCTGCTCCTGCTCGTGCTCCTGTGCATCCATGGAGGCCGAGAAGCGGAGGCCGCGGGAGGCGGGTTCGTGAAGGCGCAGGGCACCCGCTTCGTGGTGAACGGCAGCCCCTACTACGCCAACGGGTTCAACGCCTACTGGCTCATGACCATGGCCGCCGACCCCGCGCAGAAGGGCAAGGTCACCTCCGCGCTGAGCCAGGCCGCCGGCCGGGGCCTCACCGTGGCCAGGACCTGGGCCTTCAGCGACGGCGGCAGCAATGCGCTGCAGTACTCACCCGGCAAGTACAACGAGAATACCTTCAAGGTCCACATTTTGCTCAATTCCCCTCTTTTCTTTGTAAATAATTGAAATTTCGTTTTCTTGGATCGTATCGTACTCTAGTTATATAGTTTGTGTCGATGACTCTCTGTTTCTTGGGGGTGCTTGCTGGTCTGATAGATTTTGCACGTACTGATTCTTGGTTCATCGTGTACTGCAGGGGTTGGATTTCGTGCTATCTGAGGCTAGGAAGTATGGGGTTAAGGTGATACTGGGCCTTGTGAACAACTATGAGACTTTTGGAGGGAAGAAGCAGTATGTGGACTGGGCGAGAGGGCAGGGGCAGGCCATTGGATCTGATGACGAGTTCTTCACCAACTCTGTTGTCAAGGGCTTCTACAAGAACCATATCAAGGTAATTTCCACCCTTTTTTTCAAGAACTTAATTATTTCTAGGACGATCGAGTTAAGTCAGCGATCTCTCTTTCCTTCCTCGTTGTACAAAAGATACTTAGTTGCCTTGCGATAACTTGGGGAAAATAGATTTAGCTCAACACAGTGGAATATCTTGTAGTAGTACTTTTCTTTGTGGCGTATTAGTACTTCTCGAAGAACATGAAGGTGAACGCTTCAAGAGAACATTTATCTTGTTGTTATGGTCTCTTGAATCCATTGTGGAAAGTTTTTCACCATTGTCAATAGCAAGGTAACATCTTCGAGGTCGAGGTCACAAGAACAGATAAAATGAAATGGCGGGTGATGCGCATGCGCCGCTAAGCAGTAGTATCACAATTAAATTATCAGAAAGATGCTTCTTATGCACACTCCAATGCGGCAGTGGTTTATCTTTGTCTGAATACTGAGACACTGTCGGTTGTGATAGACTGAGCAGAGTGCGCGCATCACGCCTCAAAACTAGCGATTATCAGTTGCACATTCTTGAAGAACATGGACGTAGGACCCAAAGAAATTTTTTCGTACACTCTCCTTTTTATTTGTGGGAGCGGATGCTTCTGGTTCTGGATCTCGTTTTTATTTCTAGTTACTAGACGAAACTGGGTCCCGGTTGGGTGTGGTGCTTTAAAGTGTTCCTGCTGTCGCGGCGATATCATCATGGTAGCTCTGTGGTGACTCTTTTGACGCCTTCGCCGGCACGCTCGTGACAACTTTACTCTGCTTCTCTTTGCATCATCGAAGACCGTGCTGACGAGGGTGAACACGGTGACCGGGGTGGCGTACAAGACGACCCGACGATCCTGGCATGGGAGCTGATGAACGAGCCCCGGTGCCAGTCGGACCTGTCCGGGCGGTCCATCCAGTCGTGGATCACGGAGATGGCGGCGCACGTCAAGTCCATCGACGGCAACCACATGCTGGAGGTCGGCCTGGAGGGCTTCTACGGCCCGTCGTCGTCGCGGCGCGCCGTGAACCCGTCCGGCTACCTGCTGGGCACCGACTTCATCGCCAACAACCAGATCCCCGGCATCGACTTCGCCACCGTGCACTCCTACCCGGACCAGTGGCTGTCGACCTCGGACAACCAGGCGCAGCTGAGCTTCCTCGGCAGGTGGCTGGACGCGCACATCGCCGACGCGCAGCGGACGCTGCGGAAGCCGCTGCTGATCGCCGAGTTCGGCAAGTCCCAGAAGGACCCCGGGTACAGCATCGCCCAGGGACGCGCAGTTCGGCTTGGTGTACGCCAAGATCTACCAGTCGGCGCGGACGGGGGGTCCAACCGTGGGCGGGCTCTTCTGGCAGCTCCTGGCGGACGGCATGGACTCCTACGGGGACGGCTACGAGGTCATCTTCGCGGAGACGCCGGCGTCCACCACCGGCGTCATCACGTCGCAGAGCAAGAAGCTCAAGATGCTTGGCAAGGCGTTGGCGCGGGGGGCGAGCGGGAAGGGCAACAACGGCGGCCACTAGCTAATTGAAGAGGTCGGCTAAAACGACTTAGCGTGGATGGGATGTCATCACGGAGTAAGAATGCGTGTTTATGAGTGTGTGTTTAACGTGCGTGAGTTAAGTTCTCCTCGAGATGATTCAAATTCATCCGGGGAGAAGGAGTAATATTTGTCATCCTTCTTGGTATCTTAACTTAAAAGGACATGTTTTACCCAATGTTATTGTGGATCACGAGATAGCCATCGTCATGTGTCAAAGTATGGTGTAAACCAGTTATGATAGCCTGTCTGCATTGCATCAGTATCTTGGACAGATGATAACAGACAGATTATGATCTTAGATCACACAAGCATTATTAAGCATGTAACACATGGGCATACATGCTTTGCCGATCGAACATCAAACCGACCGGAAGAGCTGATCCGGCCACCTATGCCGCCTCGCGAACCCAACCTTCATGTTTCCATAGTCAAAGACGGTGTGGTAGGCTCCCATGAATATATCGCCCAAGATCCTGCAACACCAAGCTCTCATTGTCAGAGTCGAGGACAGCAAGCTCATGGAGCGTTTGCTTTCAGTATTTCAGAGGTGTTTATTAGCACTCCCAGAAACTGCAGATAATCTCACAAAAGAAGAAATCTTGAAAACCACTTAATAATTCCTAAAACTCTGAAACTGACAAACATTTAGTTTCTGTAGAGAGGCATAATAGAAATCTTTTTTATTGATTCCAAAAAAGTTGTGAGAACATAAGACGTGTATAATTTTACCAGATAGGACCGCGTGGAGGAGGAATGTCCATAGCTGTGAATCCACTGATGCACTGTTTAGCATCTCCCACACCGACCTTCAGGATGTACTGAACAACATAAATCAAACGTGAAACCTAATCAGTTTACTACAATTAAAGCGGTAGCTACATGATATATAAATCTGAATGTAGTACGAGAATCATTTACATAAAACGCTCAGAATTTTGCCCACAAGTGTATACTTTGACACCATTTCCACGCACTATGATCTCTGCAGATTTTTTTTTGTTCTTTTCAGTCGTGCTAGACTTTTAGATGCAGTTGTCGTACATCAACTGAATAACTGAAGTTGTAACCATGAGTAGAGTAATAACGGACCCGCGATAATTTTTCTTCAAATTTTATATGCAAGTATATTTTAAAATCAAAAACTGATGTACTGAAACTTTTAGTACTTTTCCATGGATCTAAGGACTGAATCTTCAAAAGTTAGTACGAAGAACATCTGGAATCTTAATTAAAAAATAGTACTTGTTAAAATGCCAAAACTGATAGCTAATCTGGATGCAGTTCCACATTTAAAATACGCGAGGTGATAACCAGGGAGAATAAGCAGTACTTGTTCTGGTTTGAGCACGAACTGTTTGCCCCCGATGGAGAAGGTGATGTCGGGCATGGAATTAGCTTTTGTGCAGTCCACAGATGATTCTCCCATAGGGCTAGGAATATGGTCACAGAGCTGCAAAGTTGAACAAGTTTGACAAAGTTTGTAAAACTGTGTTACAATGTGATTCCTGCATTGGTATTACAAGATAGGAAACATGCCTCACTAATGTACTTCAATACAGAATCCTGAGTGTTATTCTGTGCAAGTTGGTTCGTCGTCCATACAACAGCCATCTCACAAGCTTGGCACATAAGAAGACCATCTGATGTCCCAACTTCATCATCTAACACACTTCGAATACCAGCGCTGCCATTACATTACATAAGGAAACAACATAACATTGTCGACCGTCGTGAAATAAGGAAAACACGGGAATATGGGATTAAAAGGACACAAAGCCGACTTCATGCACTCCACTCTTTTAATGTGAGATGTCATTTTTCTTTGGTGCCATCTAGGGAAAATAATTCCCCAAAAGGCAAAAAACTGGTTTGCGAATACGGCTATTAACAACATTGTTAAAATGGTCTATGCTTTATTGCCTGACGGTGCCGTTTGCCGCAGACCCCGTCAATAGAGATACGCTGCCGGGAGCCTGATGGTGCTTACACCAACGGTAGTGCTATAGGAATGGCTCACTATGCCGACGGCCACCACCTACACCGACGGCTTTTTGTCGGGGCCGTCGGCATAGGGGTCGAGGTTGGCTACGCAGCAAACTGGCCGTCGGCACAGATTAACCGTCGGCGTACATGGCTAATATGGAATAATTCATATCTTTAAATCTGTAAATCGAAATTTAACAAATAAAATGTCTAAATCGATTAGAAAAATGAGAGGAATCCAAATATGACAACTATATCATATTTTGCATCACAAAACTCATTTAACTAAGCGAAATTATTTTCAAAAATTGGCATAAACTAATTTAACTAAGCAAAATTAGGTAGAAATCATGAAAAAAATAATACTTGGGGATTATCCATCAAATGTAGACTATTCTTTGTGAGAATTAGATGGGTGCCATTTTGCACCATATTTTTTGTACTTGGTTCACAAAAAAAAGTCATTTTTGCCACTTAGAAAAAGGAACATGATATTTATAAAATTAATTTGAAAAATCCCTTCGGGACCATTGTTTCCTATACCAAGATAAACCTATTTGTCGAATATGAGAAGTTTATCACAAACTATACCGTGGAAATGGTTATAACTTGGTCATTTGGCTTGAAACTTTTAGATGTTTATACATGATAGATATTTTTGTGAATTTTTTTTTGAACTATTTGTCAAAAATCAGTACACATAAAAGGACTCCATGCTAGAGGATATTTTTTTTGAGGGTTTTTTTTTCACTTTATTTGAATTTTTTCAAAAACTGTCAAAATGGCCACCATTACTATTCATCGAAAGAGGTCAAATTTTTTAAAACTATTGATATTTCTGTAATATAACCATTAGTTGTGTACCTTAAAATGATTTAAAAAAAATTCAGACCAAACTATCAAACACTTGTAGTTCAAATTTGGATTACTTTCAAAAAAACGGCATAAACTCATTTAACTAGCCGAAATTAGATAGAAATCAAAAAAATTCCTAATACTTGGGGATTATCCATCAAATGTGGACTACTCTTTGTGAGAATTAGATGGGTGCCATTTTGCACCATATTTTTTGTACTTGGTTCACAAAAAAAGTCATTTTTGCCACTTAGAAAAAGAAAAATAATATTTATAAAAATAATTTGAAAAATCCCTTCGGAACCATTGTTTCCTATACCAACATACACATATTTGTCGAATATGAGAACTTAGTCACAAACTATGCCGTGGAATGGTTATAACTTGGTCATTTGACTTGAAACTTATAGATGTTTATACATGATAGATTTTTTTGTGAAGATTTGTTTTGAACTATTTGTCACAAATCAAGTTTATAATTTTGATAGCAACTAGTACACATAAAAGGACTCCATGCCAGAGGACATCCTTTTTTGAGGGTTTTTTCACTTTGTTTGATTTTTTTTAAAGGTCAAAATGACCACCATGACTATTCATCGAAAGATGTCAAATTTTCTAAAACTATCGATATTTCTGTGATATAACCACTAGTTGTGTACCTTAAAATGATTTTTTAGAAAAATTCAGGCCAAACTATCAAACACTTGTAATTCTAATTTGGATTACTTTCGAAAAATCAGCATAAACTCATTTAACTAGGCGAAATTAGATAGAAATCAAGAAAATTCCTAATACTTGGGGATTATCCATAAAATATGGATGTCATATATGAATTCCTCTCATTTTTCTAATCGACTTCGACATTTTATTTGTCAAATTTTGATTTACGGATTTAAAGATATGAATTATTCCATATTCAATGTAAAAAGCAAAAATAACGTAAAATTTATTTTATTGTTATTTATTAAAAAATATTATTACATAATCATTGTTATTTATTCAAATAAATTTTAAAATTTTAAACAATAAAAAAGTGTAACATCACGACCGAGGGGTTAATATGATTGATAGGATACTTAATATCAGTAAGTTCTAACTTCTCATTTGGAAACTTAATTGGAAGGAACTCAAAAGTTAAGCATGTTTGTGCTGTAGCAATTTGAAGATGGGTGACCGAATAAGAAGTTTGACCAGGATAAGTAATTTGACCTGAGATTAAGTCTGTAATCATATATTAAGTGTGTGGCTAAGTGGGAAATTTTGGAATAGAATTAAAAAAAGTTCAAAAAAATTGAAAAAATATGCTGACGGCAAAGCCTTCGGCGTAGGCTTACGTAGAAACTTGTCTCTCGCCTAGTGGAAAAATATGCCGACGGCAAAACCTATTCTTCACCCAAACAACAAATTCTTCACTGGCCTCGAACTATCCCTTTCTTTAAAACATGCCGAAGAGTTACTGAAGTTTTCTGAAACCTAGTCTCACGTAGAAACTTCTATGCTAATATATTTAGGAGGTCAGTTGGGACGCTTTCATCAAATACTTGTCTTTCGCCTAGTGGAGACCCTTTCAAGTGGCTTCCCAGCCCGCGCTGACGGGTCTACTGCTGACATGCGACCCATTCATCAGCAAAGGGGATTAAGCATATGTCAGTTGGGAGTTGGGACTGGTCCGTATCAGTGTAAAATCCAGTCTAATTTGAAAATTCATGGACAATATAATTTCCAAAAAAATTCACTCATACTACAAAAAAATCAGTTCAGAAATTATGTGAATTATTTTTGCCAAACTTTTAATTTTCTATAGTTTGAATTTGGAAGAAAAGTCTTAGGTATTCCAAACTTTATACCCTATACAAGAATGATGGCTCCCATAATCAGTTGAATGCTATTTATAGGTGAAATATTCAATATTACAATTATAAAAAGAACAAATTGTTTTGGTTGAACTAATCGAGCCAAGCGAGAAAATAAATTAGACCCTTGAATTCTATGATTGCTCACATGCTAATTACCCTCTTACTTGCATAATATGTTTGTTTCATGTGTTAATGTATATTTCGCAGTTATATTGTATAAATTTTCATAAGTATGGAAAGCACAAGCATTCTCAACTCTTACCCTACACCATGAGCTCCACCAAAGGGACAAAGACCGACTAAACCACATATCCTTTTTGGCTCCGTCTGCATTATAGGCCAACAAGTAATGATTTAATAAGCCTAAGTACGATTAATCAAACTATAAAGCAACATATGGAATGGGCAAACCTGCTTTAGCAGAAGATCGAGAATCCACGGCCCGAACTCTGAAACAACCGTCTTGCACGCTTGACTCACTATCCCAGGTGCACCAATTTTTTTATTTATCTCAGTAATTATTGCCTGCATATTTCAATATTGATTCACTAGACACACAAATATTAAAGTAATAATGAAATCGCACCGAGCATAGGATAAAATATGAGTCATGGACAATGATATTGCACATCTGATGCTTTAAATGCTTCAAAACATGTCATGTTAAATGGTCTAGTAGGTTCCGTTTTAGTAATATTCCCATTATGTAATGTACCTATTGGGTGTGCTTCTCGGAGCTGGTAATTACTAAAGTTATTTATTTATATACTTTTTTTTGAAACTGGAGAGGCCCCGAAGGTTTTGGATGCCTCTTAATTAACCACGATGCATGTATAAATTACAACATGAACCCTAAAGAAAAACACAGCCGCAACACAACCCCAAATTCTTACACAAAAGACCCTAAAATGAATCTGAAAAACGCAATCAGGTCCACAACTTCCGCAGGAAAACTAGAAGCTGAAACCTCGGCAATCCTCGCCGGTGCCAAGGACAAGACCACATGGTACCAAGCGGAAGGGGAGCACCAGCGTGAGATCACAAAGGGCCTCCGCTTGGAGGTGTGGAAGAAATGTCGGCCTTCGTCGCCAGCGTCGGTGACCACTCGATGGTCACCAGATTTGGACGCCAAACCAAAGGGCGTCGAGAGTGTTTGGCAAGATCTTGCCGCGTCACATCTCTAGAGCAGCCAGACGCTAGGCCGTGAAGCACCGCCTAAAGCTTTCTCCCTTAGCCAACATGGCACTTTGAGGAAGAAGGCACGACAATGCCCGCACCCGAACTCTAACTAACAGAGGATGAAGAGCTTATTGACGAAGACGCTGATGCTGCACTCCCGGGCGACCACCACACCTTACCACCATGGCCAAAAAACTTAGAATCGCTAATCGCCGTCTGCAAATTGCGATACGCTCTAAGACGGCAAATTGCCAACATCCCTAGAGGCAAACCCTCCATCTAAGCCTACTCCTACTATATACAGACGAGGCCACCTATTCCATCCTCTCGCCTACTGGCAGCGCCACCGGAGAGCGGAAGGAGAGAGGCGGCAGTGGATCTCAAAGGTCGACTTTCAACGGAGGCAAAGAGAGAGAACGGTCAGGGGAATGACCGTGTCACTGCGAAACAGAACGGGATGTGCCTTTATTTATATACTTGAAGTAGTGCTTGCCCTTCAAGTGTAACTACCATAGAAATCTTGAAAATTGATCAAAGCATACACTTTTACCTTTTACAGTGCAAACTTCCGTTGCTAAAATGTTTGCACATTTACAAACGTTGCTTTCTATATCCATGAACATCTAAATAGCCAGATGTTACTCACACCAAAAGCATATGGGGTATGTCCTAGATATAATAGAATGCAACATGTGACATCGGTTAACAGAAATATTGATTGTGAGATTTTATTGATAAATCAAGGATAGATGCGGTAAAGAACTTTTATGTGCTTATAGATATAAATATAAACATAAACAAAGCTCACAAACATACCGTGGGGCCAGTAAGCAACGAAGTTCTTGAATCTGCTATTGCTGCACATCGAGATGCGCATATTCCTAATAACACACAGGGGGTATAAAACAATTATAATTTTGTATTTATATATAGGTATATACTTGCGTGGTTATTTCTTTTACAATGACAAGTCAGTACCTGTGGACTTTCCACTAATCAAGACATCACCCATATCAAACTGCAACAAGTGTGTCAAAACTTATCAGCACAAAGTAGTTACTACTGTTTGAATTTAAGACCATTCAACTAACCAAACGAGTTTCACCTGCCAGTATCCCTTCTTAGTAATAGGGACGTATGTATGACTTCCCTTGTGATGATTAGGATCAATTCCTCCGAACACAAGTTCCCCTCCCTGCCCTTCACCAGCACGTCGGTTGAACCAGAATGAGAAAACAGGGCTACCAACCAAACCTTGGCTAACCATGTTATACCTACAAATTTTCATGCGATATTGAGATACAAATATGGCTACATGTTTCACATTCCAAGAGTGTCTATTCTTGCTTTTGCTATGCGATGTGCCAGTGAATTAGAAGAACCCTCGATGCAATATCTAGATCTTAATAATATACTATAACACTACACAATATGCATAAAGAATGTTGATATTATTATCAGATAGGAATAAAAAAAATTAGACACACGGTCTTGCTCACCAGACGGGTTCAGCACCACCGGCCGAGATTTCTTTAAACCCAAGACCAAGGATGCCTTCGAACTTTGCAACCATAAAAGTAATACTTGGTTCGAGGGTAGCTTCAATAAAATCCTAACAAGGTAGCATAATAAAATTAGTACTTCACTCTTAAATGGAATGCACATGATCATATAGCAAAAAACGAGTGTGCAGTGTGTGTGTAGTGTCAAGTTGTAAGCTGGGTTCAGCACTTTGTATCTGTTCGCCGTTTCGGTGTTATTAATTTAACGCCGGGCCTTTCGGCCTTATGTTAAAAAAAAACGAGTGTGCACTTTCAGTGCATGTGCAAACCTGTTTTTTCACAACTAAGCCACCAACTTGCACATTGTCTTGGCTAAGATGGCCAACCATTGCACCAGTTCCGTAATGGATTGCAACAGGTTTTCCTGCCAGGAATGAAATTATATTAGTGGAAACATATTTTGCTCCTGCTACAGTTTGATATAAAGCATTTTCCTAATGCCTAATTGAAGACAATATGTTCACAGTGTTTTAGGCAATGTTGGGGATATCGCTTATCGGGAACTTATCGGTCGACCCAAGATAAGTGGTAAATCGGCCGGTTTATCGGCATATCGGCCGATTTATCTTATCGGTTAGACACTGAGAAGCGATAAATCGGCCGATTTATCGGAATATCGGAAGATATCTTGAACAGTGGTTTTAGGATAACATCACGTTATCTTGATATTCCTCAGTTATAACTAGAATTTCCTTCATTTTATATAGTTCTCCATCAGCACACAATACAAAAGAGGGAAACTGTAATCCTTTGCGAATATTCAAATATTAGCAAAGTCTGTGGTGTAACAACTTCAGAATGTAAGTAGTCTCAATATCACGTCAGCCCAAGAAGACATAACAAGGAATATGTAGTTTTTGTCATCCGAACGCGGACGACACGCAGCTGGAGCGTGCCCAGCAGCAGGCCAGGAACAAGGACCTGAACATTGATGAAGGTACTTCTTGCTCTTTGAAATTTCAATTGCTTCTATTCCGAATGATACGATTGTGGGTAGGGCTGCTAGACTTGGGGTTTCTTTAGGAGTCTCTCCAAGTGAAGTTAATAACTCGGTCACAATAATTAAGGATTTCGATTTGCAACGCACCTTAACTACTCTAAAAAAAACGAGGAAATGTTAAAACAAGGGGACAATGTTATTGGTACTACTGTTTTAGAGAAAGCAAATTTGCTTAGTACCGATCTTGAGGCAGAAGAGCAAAAAGGCTCGGATGGTCACAAGGACCTGGACATGCCTATTATCAAGTTAAAGAGAACATACAATAAGAAGAAGATGGACACTTCTAATGTTCGTCGTAGCATTAGGCTGAAGTTGAACTCTCAGAAGAAATGAAAGGAAGCTTCTGGAATAGTGGTGGTTTAGAGACACAGCAAAACACTCAGTAGTGAGTGATACTATAAAGGAGAACAAACTAGATTTTTTTGCAGTGATCGAAACTGGTAGGGATAATTTTTCCACTACGTTTTTGAAGAATTTATCGGTTGGACTTGAGTTTTGCTGGTATTGTCTACCGCCTTAAGGTCGATCAGGTGGCATATTAGTGGGTTTCAATTCTCATACTCTTCAGGTTAAAGGGGTTTTCCGGGGGAGCGATGTGTTAAATTTCATATCGTTTCAAAAAATGATAGCTTCGAATGGACTCTAGTAGTAGTGTATGGTGCAGCTCAAGATGCCCAAAAGGGGAATTCTTGACTGAGTTAGTAAGAATTTGTGAGAACGAACAAAAGCCACTTCTTGTAGGTGGAGATTTCAATATTATTCGTCGACAGGACGAGAAGAATAATGATAATTTCAATGCTCGATGGCCGTTTATTTTTAATGCGGTTATCGAAAGTCTAGCTTTGAGAGAAATAGACCTCTCGGGTAGACAATATACGTGGGCCAATCGCAGGGAAAATCCTACATACGAAAAATTGGACAGAGTACTAGTAAGTGTTCCTTGGGAACAAAAATTCCCTTTAGTAACGGTACGAGCCCTCACTAGAGAGGTTTCAGATCACACTCCTTTGATTATTGACTCGGGGGAACAAGCTCATCTGGGAAATAAGGCTACCTTCTCCTTTGATCTATCTTGGTTGCGGCAAGAGGGTTTTTCGGAAATGGTGGCAAGAGAATGGGTTGCGGTCAATCATGGAGATACCCCGATGGTAGTTTGGCAGAATAAGATCCGCCATCTACGTGCTTTCTTACGGGGATGGGCTAGAAACATGAGTGGTGTCTATAAAACCGAGAAGATTAGACTTCTTAATATTATAGACACGCTAGATTTAAAAGCCGAGACCACACCTCTAAATGCATCCGAAAGGGAAGCTATGAGGGAGGCCAATGATAAAATTGTGAATCTTAGAAGACATGAGGAATCTAAGTGGGCGCAGAGAGCTAAAGTAAAACATGTTCAGGAAGGAGGAAACAACACAAAATATTTCCATCTGATTGCGAATGGGAAACATAGGCGTAAAAAGATTTTCCAACTAGAACAGGATCAAGGAACCATAGTGGGTCATGAAAACATTAAGAATTACATCACGGCTTACTATAAGGGCCTTTTAGGGGAGCCAGAGAAAAATTATTTCTCTTTAGTAGAGACAAATACAAGTGATATCCCTCAAATTTCAGCAGAAGAAAACGTTATTCTTACAGCCGACTTCACAGAGAAGGAGGTGTACGAAGCTATAATGCAGATGAAAAGGAATAAAGCTCCGGGACCAGATGGTTTCCCGGCCGAGTTCTACCAAATTTTTTGGGAGGTTATTAAATCTGATTTAATGAGGATGTTTGTCAAATTCCAACAAGGGGATTTACCATTATTTCATTTAAATTACAGAAATATTGTCCTACTTCCAAAAAAGAAAATGCCATCCAGATTCAACAATACCGCCCTATATGTCTGCTTAACGTGAGCTTCAATTTTTTTACCAAAGTTGGGACTAATCGGGTTACGGAGGTAGCTCAAAAGATAGTAAGTCCGACACAGACTGCTTTCATGCCGGGAAGGCACATCCTAGAAGGGGTGTTGATCCTTCATGAAACCATACATGAACTTCATAGGAAGAAAATGGATGGTGTTCTTTTAAAGATAGACTTTGAAAAGGCTTATGATAAAGTTCAATGGCCTTTTCTCCAACAAGTTTTACGAATGAAAGGTTTTGATCCTAAATGGTGTCAGTGGATAGAACAATTTGTTAGCCGTGGGAGTGTTGGTATAAAAGTCAATGAGGATTTCGGAAGATATTTCCAAACACAAAAAGGGTTGCGACAAGGGGATCCGTTATCCCCAATACTCTTTAACATTATTGCGGGTATGTTAGCTATCATGATCGCAAGGGCAAAAGAGGACGGGCATGTGGCTGGACTCATACCTCATTTAGTTGAGGGAGGAGTCTCAATCCTCCAATGTGCCGACGACACAATTATTTTTATGGAACATGACTTAGAGAAAGCTCTAAATATGAAACTTATACTTTGCATTTTTGAGCAACTTTCGGGATTAAAAATAAATTTCCATAAGAGCGAGATTTTCTGTTTTGGGAAAGCAAAGGACGATGAAGATCAGTATAGGAATCTTTTCGCTTGCGCCTCGGGTTCTTACCCTTTCAGATATCTGGGTATTCCGATTCATTTTAGAAAGCTCAAAAATGGTGAGTGGAAACCTGTAGAAGACCGTTTTGAGAGGAAGCTCGCTAGTTGGGCAGGAAAACTTTTATCTTATGGAGATCGCCTAATTCTAATCAATTCGGTTTTGACAAGCTTACCTATGTTTATGCTCTCTTTCTTTGAAATACCAAAAGGGGTACGTAAAAGAATGGATTTTTTTCGGTCAAGTTTTTTTTGGCAGAGCGATAGACATAAACGTAAGTATAGACTTACTAAATGGAACATTATTTGTAGACCGAAAGATCAGGGAGGGCTTGGGGTAGAAGTTTTGGAATTAAAAAACAAATGCCTTTTATGCAAATGGATTTTCAAAATTTTAAACGAGGATGGGGTTTGGCATGAGCTGATCCAAAATAAGTATCTTCATTCAAAGTCTTTGTCACAAGTGACGGCAAAACCTTTTGATTCTCCTTTTTGGAAAGGCCTTATGAAAGTCAAAGAGGATTTTTTTCAAGAGAGGATCTTTCATTATAGGTAATGGACAGATTATGCGGTTTTGGGAAGATATTTGGTTGGGGACCAGACCTCTAGCTGAACAATATCCCTCTTTGTATAACATAGCCCAATGGAAACAAGTTTCAGTAGCTAATGTTATGTCACAAGCTCCTCCATTAAACATAGGTTTCAGGAGGGCTTTAACCGGAGATAAAAGGACATCCTGGCTTCATTTGGTTAATCGCCTGATGGATGTTCAGCTTTCCAACCAGCCCGATAGTTTTAAATGGAATTTGACTACATCTATAAAGTTTACAGTCAAATCTCTTAATCTAGATTTAATGAATGACCATACACGGTTCCTCAGAAAATACATTTGGAAAATGAAAGTTCCACTGAAGATTAGATTTTTATGTGGTTTCTTCACCGGAAAGTGCTTCTTACCAAGGATAACCTAGCTAAACGAAACTGGAATGACAGTAAAAAATGTTGTTTTTGTGATCAAGACGAAACAATACAACACTTATTTATAACTTGTCCATTCGCAAAAATGGTTTGGCGTATTGTTCATATGGCTCTTAATTTAACACCTCCTAATAATATTTCGCACATGTTTGGGAATTGGTTGGGGGCGTCTCCAGAAAGGATAAAGTACCGATCCGGGTTGGAGTTTGTGCTTTGCTTTGGGCCATATGGAACATAAGAAATGATTATATTTTTAACAATCAAAATCTTGTTCCTTCCTGCAGGTTATACCAATGGCTACGCACTGGATCTGTATGTGGTCTTACCTACAATCAACGGAGAAGCGTCCCGCGATGGTTTCTGGGTGCAACCGACTGGATATGGTTGCACGGGACTTGTACACCCAGTTCAGCTGGCGTTCTGATTTTAAGATAACATGTTAATGCAGCGCCATTCATGTTTGTCTTTCCTTTTTAGATGGCTCATTCATGTTTCGACTTTGTGTGATCCATGAATTTTTGTAATGACTGAATCTTAATAAGTTAATAAAGGCCGCATGCATCATTTCGATGCAGAGGCTGGGACTTCCCCTTTTCGAAAAAAAAATGTGGTTTTTGTCAAGTACAGTTGGGGTAGTACGACTTGGGATGGGCCAGCACAATAGGACCATTGTCAGATGGCACCAGTCATGTGTTGCAAATATTTCACTACTGAAATACTAACCACTGCTCATATATAGTGATCAAACCTATCAAATTAGAGATTGAGAACATACGAGTTCTCGTCCAACTTCGACCCTATAGTTGAACCCCTGAATTATAATTGTGGAGGGAACCGTAAGTTATAACATATGCCAACATAATAATCACATGCACGCACATAGAGCCAGTAGCATGTGCCTGCGCCTGGGCAGCTGGTGTGCGGTATTTCCATGGTATTAGCGGGAACGATTGCATGTTGCCTCTGGATGTGTAGGAGATGCTCGCCAAAACTCTTAACAAATCTCAGTTTCGTCTTTTTTTGTGTGAATGGTTGTTCCTCGGTACATTGATATGTGTCTCTGAGTCAAAAAAATTGTATCATTAACCCCACCAAAGAGAGGAATATTGCATCAATGATAATTTTGTGGTTTGACACCTTATCAGTACTTGTACACGTAATTTCTGATATTCCGTTGTTGCGATCTTACATAGAACATCAAATAAGTTTCACTCTTGCTAGGATGTTGGTGGCCTTTTATATGCACGTGAAACGTAAATTAGTCCCCATGTATGTAAACTAAAATTTAATTATGTAGTCGACTTCGATATAGCTATCTTTCAGTCAGCACTGATAGATGTTGATTTATATCTTCTCAACCTTTTGTAGGCGCACAAATCTGATGCGTGGATCATATGGTACTTTTCGTTGAATTCCAATTAAAAATGGTAATGATTATTTCTCAGTCGACTAAGAAATAATCAATCAATTTAAAGACCTTGTGACCGTCAAAACAACAAATATTAGGGAAATTTATTGTACTCTGAAATGAAAGACCTCGTGATCTCCCGGCCAGTTCTTCCAGCAGGTGCGAACGTCCCATGATATTGGCGGGTAAATTATGTAACACCGATCCATTACCAAGAAAAAAACTATCGACCTTGAGATGAGATTCCTAGGAAGGCACAAACCTTCCTTATTGTACGTGCTCGACCGGCTGGCCTTGTAGCTCCGGTGCAAGTAGCATGCAATCTGAAGCACAAAACGCACAATAACCAAAACTGTGTAAAGACTAGAGTTGCAGTGGCAGCAGACAACACCCGGAAAAAAAGGCGCACGCACCGAGAAGTAGCACTTGGAGGAGGGCACCCAGAGGTTGGAGCTGCCTGTGTCGAAGATCACGGTGAAGTTCTGCGGCGGCGTTCCGATCCCGACCTCGCCGTAGTACTGGGCGTTGAGGTGGTTCTTCAGTGCTACGATGTGGCCCTTTGGCGACGCCTGCTCGTTAAAGACGAGGTCATGGCGCCGTGCGAGGAGGTTCTGGTAGTCCTCTCCGGCGACGAGGCGGTTCTCGTCGACCGGTAGCTTCTTCAGCCCGACGCGCACCAGGCCCTCCGCGGGCGTGCCGAGGAGAAGCACGGCGGAGGGGAGAAGGAGGAGGTGGTGGAGCGCCACGCGGGCAGTTCCCATGGTTGTGCTGCGAGCTGCAAATTGTAGGAGAGGGATTACTACTAACTAATAACAAAATTTGGGAGAAATCAGAAATGAAGTTTTACAAAAAATAGGAAACATGTTAAGATCAGTGGACCACGGAAGTGGCCCAAAATCAAAAGAAACATTGACTCAATTTGATCACCATCAAATTGAAAACTAACCAAAACTGCTCCGGGGTTTAGAAAACAAGCTAAAAAGTACATAGATTGATAGGTGATACGTTTTCCAAACTTATACCAAGACCCCGTCGAGAGAAAGAACTCACCAATCAACGGTGCTTGGGAAGGAGCAGACTGCACGGCGAACCTTCGAAGAGTGAAGCGCCTTGGGTCGATTTATAAACCGTGGCCGGTGCCCACGGGAACAATAGAGCAACATGATCATTTTCACTGTTGGGTCGTCCGATGGCCTTCTGTGAGCCGTCAGATCAGGACGGGCGTGATCATATCCCACGGTGGATTTTTTCCCCTTCTGCGAATAACGGTGGATTTTGCTGGGGTTTACCGTGGGTACCGGAAAATTGTTGCAAGCCAAGCCAATGTATCCGTGCAGGTACCACGTGATCGATTGGAAAAGTGAATGCAGGAACATCCTATAAAACAGTTGTGTCCACTCAGGAAAAGGTTCTGTAGTTTGTACCGTTGCCTGAATAAATCAAAAATGGATTGCTTGTTAGTGGTGTATAACTAGTGTGCCACACGGCTCGTTAATCACGAAGCATGAGGAAAAACTGAAGACGACAATACTACTCGTTAATGACAAGCCAGTTTATGTGCTGATTCTTGCAAAAGAGAAAAGGTCCAACAACAAACATCCTTTTAATGACATTCGTCGGATCCTCGCGGATCCCCTGGTCATTACAATTTACAACACATCTGGGAAATCAGATAGATACTTGAGTAGATCACGCCTTCAGCTTCGTTTTTGGAGATCGGACAAGTGCTTCAGTTGATCACGTTTGTGGCCACAATCACGCCTTCAACCGTGTGCACCAGGGGCGGATCTAGGGGGGTGCCATGGCACCCCTCCAAAAATGCAGAACAGTTTGTATTATATGTTTAACACTAAAATTATGATGATAGTTAGATAAAATCATGCAATTTTGTAGTGTAATTCTCCCAAAATTCTTGTCTGTATCCTGTGTAGCAAACCGTGGCACCCCCAATTTTAAGATACTAGATCGCCACTGGTGTCCACTTTGATCGGCAATTGCATACTGCTCCATGCAAGGTTTGTGGTGCACGCACGGCTAACAGCTGCACATTATCGTTCCAACCATCGCATGAAGCCTTGTTTGGTTGAGTTGCGTCTGTGGCTGAAGACCTGAAGTGGTTGCCGTGACAAAACCGTTGTGTTGTGGACGCAGCTGTGATAGAGTTTGTTCGTTTGACAATACAGTTGTGGACTGTCTGTGAGCCGAGAAAATATCTGAAATATTCATGATATGTCCTCCATTAAGTAATTTATATAAGTCGTTGATCTTCTTTTCATGGGCTCGGTATATACTCACGATTGTATGACCAAATGTATTTTTTTTTACTTGATCGAAAAAGAACTTTTCCGGACTTTAATTGTAAAAAGAATTTATTAAATCCAAATTTTGAAGAAAGAAAGAAAAAGTGGATCCATATAAGATTTATGCTATGAACAAACTGAAGGTCGAGGACATCACATCCCCTAAACTTGTCGAGGCTCTAGCCATCATGCGAGCGCTGGTAATCGATCTCTTGAGACTTTGGTTTCCACAACATCATTTTGGTCTCTGATCGTCTATCTATGATCCAGCGTCTTCTATCTCTGGTTCAAGACCGATTATGGCTAAATGGGTTTTGTTGTGCCTAGGCCACGAGTCGAAACCGCGTGTCGGCACGACACGTTTACTTTTTATTTTTATTATCTGAATAATTTCAAAAAATGTGCATAAAAACTAAAACATCGCCCAAAATAGCACAGATTCAGTCCATAAGTGCTAAACGGGTCGGCTCGTTTATTAAAGGGGCCGTGTTTTGGACTCGAGGCTTGGTACACGGCATGACACGGCCTCTTTATAAACGTGCCTATGGGGCTGTGCCGGGCGCGGCCGTCTAGCTCCGTTGCTGGGCGATATATAGGATTTGGCCGTCAGGGGAGGTCCTATATATTGCCTTCAGGCGGCGGAAGTGACTCGCGCCGCCTGAATGTCCGACCACTAGGCCGGCCCAGTTAAGGTTCGTCGCCTTTTTTCTGTTATTTTCATTTATTTATCTATTCGAAAAATTGTAAATACTTCAAACCTTTTTAAAATACTTCAAAGCGTTTACAGGTATGCTAGGCCGACCCGTTTGACCACCTACCCTCACCTTCTCCGCTCCCGTCAGTTCGGGTGCGCCTATATATTGCCCGCAGGCGGCGCTCCGCGCTAGCGCTGCCTGAAGGGCGGCAGCTAATGGGCTGGCCCATTCGGCGAGTCTTCATTTTTTTCCTTTTCTCTTATTAGTTTTTAAATTTTTTTAATTTTTTCAGAATGAACAATTTTTGAATTTGCACAAATTTTGATTTTGAACAATTTTCGAAAATAAAAATTTCGAATTTGAACAATTTTCAAAAAAAAAAATTTATTTGAACAAATTTCAAATTTTAAACAGATATCGAATTTGAACAATTTTCGAAAATGAACAAATTTCGAATTTGAACAATTTTCGAAAATGAACACATTTCGAATATGAACACTTTTCAAAAATGAACAAATCTCTAATTTGAACAATTTTCTAAAATGAATAATTTTCGAATTTGAATTTTTCTAAAGAAATAAGAAACAAAAAGGAAAACAGAAGATAAAGAAAAACGGAAATAGAAGAAAATAAAAAAACAGAGAAGAAAAGGAAAAAAAACGCGAGATGGGCCGGCCCAGCAGCGGCGCGGCCGTCTAGCGCCGCTGCTGGTCGATATATAGGATTTGGCCGTCAGTTCCGGTCACTTCACCGCAGGCCCACTCGCCTCTAGGCCTGAACATGGCGAGTCTGCTGCTGCATAGGTTCGTCAGGATCCAGCGCCGTGTGCCGACGACCGCCGCCGCCGCCGGTGGAGCCGCGTCCTTCTACGCCTCGTGTCCCTCGTCGCCCCCCACCGTCGTACGCCTCCGTTTATTCTCAGTTTTGCTTCCTCCCTCTCTATGCGTGTCCCTAATAGGGGGAGAAACGAAGTTCATGTATGCCTCCTCACGGTGCCCCATGGTTGCAGGCGCACCTGGAGATGAGCAGCAGTGGGAAGGAGGCCGCTGCTAAAGTTGGTGAGCTGTAGCCCCGTTCGTTTTAAATCTCTCCCAACCTATGTCTCCTTGCTCCTGGTTGTGTGCATTAAGCAAATTCATATATCCCTGCTTTACGAATTTGCATCTCTTCTGTCATATTATGCCACGTCCTGGTGTGTGCTTCTGAGTTTGAGGTCACTTGTGTGCTACTCCTGCCCTTGAGCAGTGCTTGCCTAGTTAATCCATACTGCTATGTGACACTGATAAGTCTGTAGTTTTGTAAAAAATATATTAAGTATGCATTTGTATTGTTTCAGAATTACCAAAAAAGAGCTGTGTCCCATGCAATTCAAAGGATTTACTTGCCATGTCAGAAGATTCTGCTAAGAAGTTGCTAGAACAGATTTCTTTCTTATACTTTGTTGTGGGAAAAAAACATGATTAAGGCTAGTGCTATTCCAGTGACTGACCCCTTAAAAACAGGTGACTGGTTGGGAATTGAAAAATGAAGGCGACATTCTGAAATTACACAGAGCATGGAAGGTGAAGAATTTTGTAAAAGGGCTTGAGTTCTTTCAGCTTGTTGCTGCTATTGCTGAGGAAGAAGGTCTCATTTCTTTTGCTCTTTTCTTCATATTGTTTCATTGGTCAATATTCATATTTTTAAACGTTCTGATGGGAAGTTTGTAACGATCAGTTGACTTCCTGTCATACAGTCCTCACTGTATTGGAATTTAAGAATTATCGTTGACACATTACAGACCACATCAAGTTGATGTACTGCTAACTATTGTATATTGAGTATGCCAGTATCTTCAGTTCTTCCCTGTGATATTAACTGTTTTGCCTTCCTAACTGAATTCCACATATTAGATAGCATAGCTACCCAGCCCTCTCCAAACCTGGGAAATTCTCCTAACTTGCTATGTCATCAGCGAATGACTCCAACGTTTCAGAAGATATATCTCCCCTCGTATCCATGGTGCCACAGTAAACTATGTTTGTTCAAACTTTGGTACCTATGTGTTGCATTTGGTCAGTTACATGCTGCAGTTATATTTACCATGCTGAGAGATTTTATTATGCATTTCTAAAAGGAAATACTCCTGAAATTGGTCATGGCATTTTGTAACTCACCCAGAATCCAACAAATTTCTTTGACATGCTTTTTTTGTTTGGTGACTTTTTCTGCAACATATGTTTAAATGGGTATGTTTTTCCAGGTCACCACCCAGATCTTCATCTTGTCGGATGGAATAATGTGAAAATTTATGTTTGGACTCACTCAGTCAGTAAGTGTTTCAAATGGTTATTTGTTCTAATTTATTTTTATTTCCATGCGGTCATTTAGTTGAAATAAACTTCACATTTTCCTCCTTGGATTTCGCTTATTATGTTTTTATCAAATCTCTCTTTCAAAACTGTAGTACTTACCTCAGCATTTTTGTGAATGGTATGAAGAACTACCTCTGTAACCTCTGTTAATTTCAAAACAAAGAAGCATCGTTATAGTAGTTTATTAAATTTCTGGGACTGGAAAACCAAATTGTTTGCTGTACCGTCAAATTTTTATCCAACAGTGATGGGTACTAGTTATTCATTTGCTGTTTAGGAACCCTGACAGGCTGAAGTGATATGATATGAGTCAATTTTTAAGCTGCAAGCCAAATAACCATGTTCAAACAGTTCCACTCTTTATGCTTCAAAAGTTCTTGTTATAGTTGGGAATTTTGTTAATATCTTGATAAACTACTTAAGATGTCAATTAAAAGTCTTCAGATCAAGCAAATTTGTTCGATACTTAGGTGTCAGCCACCTATAGCAGTTGGCCTTCGTCGTGAATTTTTTTATTTTCTTATTGGGAAGTCAGATCAACTTAAAATCAATAGGAACCAAACATAAGAAACTTGGTGAAGACATCAGTTATTACAGGTTTATCATCGCGAGGACA
Source organism: Poa pratensis (assembly GCA_947311845.1). NCBI lineage: Eukaryota > Viridiplantae > Streptophyta > Magnoliopsida > Poales > Poaceae > Poa > Poa pratensis. Next base: position 43,188,388 of record CAMZMU010000055.1, on the reverse strand, counting down.
TGCTAAAAGGATATGAGCAAAATAAAGGCCTCAGCTTGACGCTTGTTTATAATATGTTTGTTGTGGTCGCAGGAGGTTTGACAGATAACGATTTCATCCTTGCTGAAAAGATCAATGAGCTCAAGCTAGAAGGCCTTTTGAGCAAGAAAAAGGCTACTGCCCAGGAGTAACTCTGAGAAATCAAGCAAATAACCCTTGTTTGTGTATGCTCTTTGAACTTATAAGTGTAGAGACCCCAAGATTTTTCGTTTATATTCTCTGTCAAAATTGTACATGGCATTCGCAAATCAAATTTCAGGCGCTTCGACTGCGAGTTTCACCTGTGATCAGACCGTCCTAGGTGATGTCTTTCTCCGATAATGTTATGTTGGGCCGCTCTAATTATATTTGCCTTTTTTTGTGAAGTTAATTCTGTTTGCCTTGTGTGATTATTTTTTGTCTATCTTCTGAATGTATTCAGTAGTTTGAAGGCGCCATGCTCATCTGTGTATGCAGTGGCTGATCTAGTGTGTCGCCAATATTTTTGGCCTATTTACACTGTTGTGCTAACTTTGGCAAATTTGTGTGTTCTGTTGCAAACACACGAGAGATGTTGCGACGATGCAGTAATTCATGAGAACCTTGCATGCTTGTGAGCATCTGAGCGTGCCTCGTCGAAAACCTGCATAGTTTACCTTGCATCCTTATGAGCATTTGAGCATGCCTCGTCTTATGAAAGCTTCAAACTGAACTGTCCAAATTCCTTGTTCGGCCGTGTGGCCGGATGTTACATTCCAATCTAAAAGGAAGCTTGGGAACTTGCTCCATTTCTATGCCATGCTGTCTGCCGGACATCACATTAAATCTGTTCTATGACACGATTGAGGGAAGTGGAAACTTTGTTCAACACCCTTTCCAAATAGACCAAACGATAAAAAAAAATAGACCAAACGATCTAGGACGCTCACAATTTTTGGGAATGTCGCCTAGAACCAACACAGGGAGACAAGTTCTCCATTTTGTCGATTCACTCATCTTTTTTTTCTATTAAATCTCTGTCTGGCTACCTTCAAAACAAAAACAAAAACATCTGTGTCATGTACCCTCATTACCCACCATTGCTGCATCCCTCTTATCGTAACAAGAGGGGCAAGAACCATTTTTTTAGATGGGGTAAGAAACCTGAATTTTCTCAGTTGTGTTCCACTATACTTATTCAATGACACATGGCAAAGCTTTTGCAGTCGCTTCACAAAAATAGCTGAAATTGTGAGCACATTACGTACTTCTCAGCTGAGCATGTCGTTTGAGATTTGCAGGGGCGTAGCAACATGCAGAATGAGCCAGGCATCAAGAACAAAACATGGTATAAAAAGCAGCTCTGTTAGATGAGTTAGTACTTACTGTTACAAGAAAGGAGCTTACTATCGAGTAGAACTCACGACAAGCTGGAACTAGCCCCGAAACGCACGCAACAAATGAAAGATAAGAAAGAAAAGCCAAGATACTTAGAAACTATAGAACATAATGTCCTTCCTTTCTCGGCGCTCAAGACCGCACCTCAGCTGGTCTGCTCGCTTCATGGCGCATGCCAACGCGGCAGTGTAAAAGAGGCTTCTTCCACAAAAGCACAGACCTGATCTTAGTAGCTGTGCTGCCACATCTGGTGTGATGGCTGAGACGGGGCAGTCTGGGAGCTGTTCAAGTGTCCCTCGGCGGGGTTCTGCGGGTGCTCCTGTGGCATACCAGACTGCGACTGGTAGAAACTAGGATACCCAAGCCCCCCATACTGAGAGGGCTGCTGCGCCTGGCGGAAGCCACCCTGCGTGCTCTGGTCCTGGAAACCGTAAAAGTTACCAGGTGGAACAGCTCTTGAACCAGCAGCTCCATGAAGCCACATCGCAGAGTTGTCGTTCTGAAAAAAGTCATAGATGAATACCTCAGAACGAAATGAGCAAATCCTCAATGGTATAAAAACAAGTGCGGCAGAATTACAAAAGCTGGATGAAAGATCGTATCACCCTTTACCTGCTGTAGGGCCATGTAGTGATTGGCCTCTTTGAACTGTGCGCTTAAAGCTTCATCAATCCCCACAGTTGCGGCAGGGGAGGAGGCACTCTGGTTTTGGCCGAAATTCACAATATTACTTGAGCTTCCAAAGCCTCCATAACCTGATGAATGTTGTGGTGGGCTTGTAGCAGGAAGGCTGCTCTTGTATTGCGGCATTGAGTATTTCATAGCAGATTCAGGCACAGCAGCATCACCGCCACCAGATTGGTGGAAAGGTCCATTACTTGCGTACGCTTGCTGGAAGGCTGGTGGCGGTACGTAGTAGTTCTGAGGCAAGTACGGATAGCCAACCAAACTGGCAAAAGGCCCCAGGGGTAGACTTGGCTGAGAGTACGGATGCACAGGCAATTGTTGAGGGTGAGGTGGCCCTGATGGAATGCTTGTACTTGCAAGATTTTGTGTAGACTGGGTGTTGGAGAAACGCCCTTCACTTAAAATCTGCAAAGATATTCAAGAAAACCTGAAACTCAGAAGTAAGAACAGAAGTTGAAACACTAGCACCTCATTGTCAACTAAACACCATGATCAAAATCAGAATAATCCATCGTACTAACACAAAAATTATGTACTAGTCACCGACACTCCCCATCAGCACAATATATTCTATAAAGATGCTGCAATTCATGGAGTAGAGGGGTCTATACATTGGCCACTAGTGCTTGATGGTCATGTGAACGTCTACGATTACTTGACTGGACTCTCCAAATTGTATTGAAGGCCTCATGACGGACAATCACGGCCATAGTGTTATTTCTCCTCTATTCTTGAACACCTCTATTCACTAGAAATTTGGAGCTGCTCCTTTATATTGCAGAAGATGAGAAGAATATCCAAAATACTATGGACAGCCTTCCAGTTATGATCCAAGGCAGGTTCGTTTGGAATTTACCAACCTGGATATTATGCTTATACCTACCAAAACATTTTCTTTAAGTCATGAATGATTTAAGTTCCGCACAAAAAAGATTCCTCTTAGCCATCCATTCAATTTTGTGATAATGAAGAGCATGACCTCTTTCTAGACTTCTGAACTCTTACAATCTGCCTTACTTCAGAACAAGCACACGATCACAAAAGAGGAAGCAGTGCCAAGATTGGAATTACCTCTTGCATGGAGACTGGGTAACTGTTAGTTGGCACAGCTGGGTTATATTTCATAGCTGACTGTGTCGAAAGAAACGGTGAAAAGTCAAAATCTCGCTGAGGAGTATTTGACCCCAACAAGTTGTTCTGCATAGCATTCGCTTGCTGTAAGAATGAAACAAAAGGAAAATTAGGAAATAAAGCTCAGAAAGAAGGGAGCAACTCCTCCGCAGTAAACGTTGACCAGTTTCTTAACTGGTAAACAGTGTGGTTGAGAACTATACCGGGAAGCTTGAAAATTGAGAAAGATACTGTGCTTGTGCATTTCCTTGTTGACTCTCCAGTATACTTGGTTGTGTTGTGTTCGGATACACATGATCTGAAACTGATGGTGGGTTATACTGAAGACCAGACACATCTAGAGCACCTTGCATCAGTATATCAGGCTGTGAAACTGAAGGGACATCAATATTCTCCATGTTGTCACCAATTCTGGTCTCAACTTCCTCATTTGCTGATGAATGTAGGGCACCACTGTCATAGTAATCTTGATTCCTGTAAGAAAGGTGTCATACGACAAGTTGCAGTTTGTGTCATAAATAGGGAACATAGCAGGGAAAAAAATCACCTGTCATCTATTTGATCAGCTGATTGGGTTTCATCTGGGATAGGCACCTCTTCGACACCGTATTTAGGAAGCTTAGATGGAAGCAACCCAGAGAAGGCACCAGATTCAAAACTACCAAAGCTCAGATGTGCGCAGTCTGTATTTTCAAGTTGTAGATGATCGGGGATTATAACCGCTGGATTATCATCAACAAAATTGGCTACAGCTAGATCTTCATTTTGCAGCTTTAGATGCTGAAAGTTTGTTGCGGCTGATTCCACATCCACATCAGCAACCTCAACTGCAAACAATGGCGTCAGAGTTCATATTAATAATTATGTTAGGCATAAGTTCTAAAAAACTGTGTTTAAGGCAATAAGGACATGGCATATACGATGTATTTTAGTGAGTGGACATAGAAAAAAGACCAGACAATATTTCACTTGTATTGGTAGTACACATAGACATAGGCACATAGGCCATACATAGAGCAGACTAAAAGCCAGCAAGGTAATAACTACGCAAAGTAGTTTTGCAAAACTGCAGACACCACAGCCTCCACGAACAAGCATCAGTAGCTCTGGTAGAGATACGGGTCTTCTCAAACTACCCCTAACAGGCTCATTGCTCATCCCGCATTCCCTCTGGTAAAATGTTGGCACAACATATAGAATATGCAGGTAGTGCATTAACACAAGAAGAAGTTCAAATCTTATGTATGCAACGGAAAACTGGACTAGTATCCTAAAGTAAGTTACAAGTTCTATTGGTGCATAGATGTTCACAGCTGGGAAAAAGTTAGCACAATATATAGAACATTTGTGTACAGGTCAGATATATTAACACACTTAGAAGTATAACCATATGTGTGCAATTGAAGATTGAACGAGTATCTTCAAACAAGTTACACATTATATTGGTACATAAATGTTCTTGTTTCAATGCATCTACTCTAAATGTGTATAATTAGTAATATTTGGAGAAAGAATAATATGTAATCCTATAGTAAATTATTAAGTAGAATGTTTCATATTAATCAATTCATACTTAACAACACAGCAAAGTTGGGAAAAGATTCATCGCAGAAGAGTTGGGATAGGTTATAGATCCCTATTTAAGACTCCACGCTCAGTCACATGGTACATACTTGATACGACTATGATCCTGGATATTGTTAAAAAATATGATCTTTTCAAAACATATACTATATATTTGAGACCCCATAAAGTAGAGTCATTCCATGTAGCCGCAATGGTAAACCCACAATATCATTGCATTCCAACATTACTCCAAACAACTGATCTTGAGGTGAGGAAAACATGCCCATGGCATCTAAAATATACTCATGCTTGTTCAGCATTCAAGATTCCAACTTCCATTTGTTAATCAAAGCAGAATAAAGTTTGCAAAGATAAATGACAAATGATGTTCTTTATAACGTAGATATTGTTCATGCATTTTCAAAGTTTAAAACATTTCGTTCAACATAATATTCCTAGAGCAATATACACTAGCCCTTTAAAGCATTAGAATGAGCAAACTGAAAGTCCAAAATTGACCAATGAGTTGATGACTTCACTTGTTCTGCAAAGGCAATGCAATTAAATATTGAATGGTAGCCTTGGGAGCCACTACAACACTAGATAGTATGCTTTGGTTCGTGTTTATGCATTGTCTTCTTATAACAGAAATATGCACTTGGTGTTCAAAGCACATAAGGTGGTTGGCTGGTCAGGAGTGGGGTTACCGAGCATCAGACTATCCAGTTGGAGGAATGTTCCAACCCCTCCAAGGATAGCTACCAGTTATCAGATAACAAAGCAGTGTTTCCTCATAAAAAGATACTGAGATCGTTCACTGTATAATATATCCTCTTAAAAGTATGAGCGTCCACTTTGTGACAGAAAAGGAGAAACACACTGGTATTTGACTTTTAAGACGCATAACCAGAAAAGAGAGTTGCATTGGTCACAAAGATTAGTGACGAGATTTATATTAACCTTCATCATCATTGGAATGTATTTGAGATTGGTACATGCTTGAGTTCTGCAATAATCCATCGCTGAACTGACTGTTGTCCTGAAGAACTTCCAAGTGTCTCTCAGAAGGTATTACTGTTTGCATTACAGTCGAGGTGTTATCTTTTGTGTGAGACTTTTCATGCAGGTTAACAGCATCAGCAACCAACACTGACGATTCCGATGATGCCACAGATAACAATTGGTCGCCAGATGGCTCAGGGGCTATGAATTGACTTCGTGATGGTAGTTCATCCTGAAACCAAACATTCTCATGTGTCTGGTGGCTGTTGGCAGAAGCATGACTAGAATTCATAACTTGAGGAACATGATCTGGAAGAGCTGGAAATCTCTGGTCAAACGTTGGGTTTTCATTTGACAAAGATGGGTTTTGATCAGCAGATGCTTTGTCTGTTGTAGCCGTAGGCTTGCTAGAAGTCCTTCCTTGCGGTCTGCCCATTTTAACTATATCAGCCATAGACATCTGACCGGACACCCCACACCAATTCTGCTGAAACCCTGATGACGATTGCAATGCCCCAAATGATCCATCAGGAACCGCATCCTTGCTTACAAAGGAACTGCAACATAGAACGCAAAACATTAGTTACCAATAAAACAGATAAAACACAAACAGATCCAGCAGAAACTTCCAGATCTTCAACCTTCATTACCTTGGAATTGTTAACTTCTGAGTGGAATTGCTTGATGGAACACCAGGTCCCAATATCGATGACCTTGAAGCCATGTTATCTGGTTGGAGAGAATTACCAGCTCCATAAGATACTGACTGAACTGAACTGTTTCGGCTAGTACGATCTGTGGCGCCTCTACTGGTACGACCGTTTGAGTTATTTTCTCCTCGGGGTCTAGGCTCAGAACCGCCTTTATTCACCTGTGTGATTCAATACATACTGACCTAAGTTCTCAAGACTAAACGGCATAGTAAATCAACAATTAGGGAATGAGTTGGATATGCCAACTTTTGTAGCACAAAAAGGTCTACCATCAGGCATCAGTCAACAAATTAAATGTCTGATATATTTACCAATTGTTATTGCTTTCATTCATCCTAGTAAATGAAATTATTGGTGAACAGTAGGTTAGTTACAAGCCTTCCTTTCATTTTGAAGAGTTGGGAGGACTGTATACAAAATACGACTAGCTACAAGTTTGCAGGTGTGCAAATGAAAGTTCAATATCATAATTAACTAACCTCCTTTTTCTTATCGCGCTTGTTCTTTACCTCTTGAAAGGTATCTGTAGAAAGATCGAAAATATATGAGATGCCATACATAAAAGGACTACTGGCCATAAAATAAAAAAATCATCAATCTCAGCGCTTGTTAGCAAAAATACTGTATACTAAAATGAACAGTAGGATAAACTCTTTAAATTGCAAGACCTGCACCCAAAAGCCAAAATTACCTGTTCATGTAATTCAAAAGTAATTCAGATGAGGCAACAATTCATTCTCAACACAATTACAGTATTCACTCATTGGATCAGCAAAGGCTTGGTGACACGGATACTTTTACAAAATTAAAGAAATTGCGGTAGCAATTAGTCTGTCATACCAACAATGACATGTGATGCACCAAAGGATAAGCTCCCAGTTCCTTGCACGGAAGTAAAGTATGCTGATGGACAAAGTGCAACATAAAAAAGGCTCATTTAACTACATTCAATTAAATGAGTCAATGAGATTCCAGCTCCCACACACTCAAGTCTCGTCTTTCCCCATAAACTTGGGAATTTTACAAAATTATGAACTCACGGTACCTCTTACAGAAAATGACATGGGATGAAAATAAGGATCACTCTGATACATAATGAGAACTCCGGCTAATCGCAAACAAAGAAAATGGACTGCAGCCAATGGTAAACAGTAGCCAACGGAAGACAGAAAAAACAAAAGAAATACTAATCAACGGGGGGAATTAAGTATTCTGTTGAAGACAAACGAAGGAAAAGAACAGCACCATAAACATCACTTTAGCCTCTCAGCAGCGAACGAGGAGACAGAAAACCAAACCAAGGAAGCAAGCAAGGCACACAAATATTAGTTAATCATTCAAGGGGTGTCTTGGTCAGGTAAAGCTCTTGTATAAGCTTCATAAGCACATAGCCAAAGGAGACAGCTTGACGTTGACTAAATGGAAATCTGAACTTATACTCATGGAGTGTTCAAGCACAAGATTAACCCACTTCCAAGCAGACCCATCACCCACATTAAGGCTCTTTCCAAGAGCAAACTGAGTCAACAAGACCTGTGCAAGTTCATCTAAATTCTGCATCGCATAAAAGATATGAAAGTAAGGAACAGCAAAGATCAGAGGGACAAAACCACATCGCTCCGATCGTTTGCAAATTCAAATGCAAGAAAACTTTTCCAAAAACTTCCATCATTCAACAAGATCCAAGTTCAGCAACCTGCGTGGTAATATGGATCTCTGATGCACTGAACGTTGTTTTTATATCATGGATGGCTTTCTATTATCCTAAATTCCTCATCAAACAAGAGCTTAAATTATCAGGCCCTAAGTCCAGTTCAATGAAACCTGGGTATCATGAAAGAAATTAAGATCCAAAACAGCCCTAGGACTCGGGTGCTCCATCGCATATTGCTTGAAAGCTTTGTCTTCATAATTTTCCCACCAGTTTTTTATTTTGTTTACTTGCCTTAAATCTAGGCTGTAATAGGCTTTTCACAAGGACTTAACTATTTGTCTCTTAGGGTATTACAGTTAGTTGAAAGACTTTTATTTGGATTTAGCAGAAAAATCTTACTGGAATTAGTAAAATGTCCCTTAAATAACTACATTCTACATGTCAGTGCTGGTCAGGTTCCGTTGATTTTATCAATGGAACCGAGGATGGCGACCCTTTATGCTCTAAAAAAATTCTACAGGTAAGCATAGCACATTCCAACAACCGCAAACCAAATTTGTAATCTATTAGCATTGCCGCATTTTTTTCCGACAAAATTAGCATGGCGGCATACACACAAACTAGACATTTCTCCTATTTCCTTGAGGAGGCACCTACCAGTTAAATGTCGAAAAATCATTTCATCCACTGTCAAACACAAGGTGGAGTAAAGCCTACAACGAGAAGAAATTGTCCAAATTATTCCAAATCGGGGCAGAGAAAAACTCCCTGCGCAACTGCCTCTCTCATCAAAACCAGAAGCTTAATGCTGACGCGCTAAAGGAATCAGCCTCGGTGAGCCCGGAAATGTAGTATAATAGCTAAAACCTAAAAGTAGCAAAAAATATATCACGCACAAACAAATCAGAAGCAGCGTACAACCCCATCCTAAACGAGCGGCCTGCACCCAAAAGGGAAGCATCGGCCTCCACTGCTACGATACTAGCCTGCAGCACATCCGGTGACGAACTCCGTCAGCACAGCAACAGATCACGATAAATCCCTGGGGTAGAACGGGGGGAAAACACGTTCCTCCAACCCGCTCGCGCAAACACAACCTAGAGAGTAGAGACTAACCAAAACGTGGGTGAGAAGGGAAGGGGTGCAGGAAAATATTGGGTGCGAGGCGGGGCAGAGGAGACGAGACCTTGGGAGAGGAGGCGGCTGACCGCTTCGTCGGGGTCCATGCCGCAGTCCCGCAGCGCCGCGTAGATCTCCGCGTCTGGGCGGCTCACGATCTCCTTGAGCCCCTGCACTAGCTTCCTCGCGGACGCCGGCACCGGCCCCGCCGCCGCGGACGCGCCCCTCCCTCCCCCTCCGCCGCCGCTCATCATCGGCGCCGGGAACCGCCGCCAAAGTAGCTCCTCGTGGTCGTGGGCCGCGGGGGCTCGTAGCAGGAGCGCGTCGAATCGGTCCGGGTCTGCTTCGACGGTCGACGCAACGGCGGCCAAATTCCAAAAACCCTCCGTGCTTCCCCCTCCCTCTCGCCTACCTTTATATAGCTCGATGCGATGCGGGAAGAAGAAAGAAATGGATTAATAAGTTTTTAATTTCCCTTTTTTTTGTCCGCGCCTCCACCTCTCTAATCTCTATCCGTCGCCGCGTACACTTGTCGCAGAGGTGTGGATGACGAAATGAATATCTATATCTGACGGGTGGGGACAGGACTCGCCGGGCCCATCTGCAGCCTACGTGTCTCGGACTCGGAGGGTGCGTCATGCTGTTACGTGGCTATGGTGATCGGGACCGTCCTGTCAGTGTCAGACCCATGTACGAAACTGACGAAACATTTGGGCTCGTTTCTGGGTCTGTGCACGAGATGGGGAGTCAGCGAGATTCTTCCCCTCTCTGTTTTTCGGGCAAGTCTTTTTTACCAGAACGAATATTGGTAGGCGGTAGGCGTAGATCTGGACGTCCTGCAGTGGCAAAGGTAGGTAGAGTTTCCGAATTTGGTTAGATTCCACCTCTCCCTTTTTGGGCTCTTGCCATAAGCGGAAGTCTAGACAGGGCAAACAAGAAATCTTCTCTAGCAAAAAATCATACCATATTTGCACTGACGAGGTAGATAGGTCATATTCCAACGGCGGTTGGTAGTAGTTTACTCATTTACATGGTCTAAAATAATGTGTACACACATATAATTAGCCAAATGCACAGTTGATGGTAAAAAAAAAACGCCTATGTTGCGTCTAGGGCGCTTAAATGTTGCCTAGCACTAGGCAAATGCGAACCGCCTCGCCTGCGCCTATTGCTTTTTTCAATAGCAATTGTGATTACTCTGTTGTAGACACACATGGAATGGAATGCATGGAAATCAGAGATACCAATGGTGCTTTATTTGGAGATTTATGACTCCTATATTGTTTTTGGAGCATGTTGGTGCAACTTTTCTATGCTAATGCTTGTAACCAGGGCACGATAACATGATTTCATATCCGAACCACTCATGATGTTTGTGTGTTAAGAATATACTTGTTGTATCACGTATAATAACACCGAATCAACAACCCGATAGTGTTAGACCAGGATATCAATGGGAGGTTTATCATTTGATGACTACATGTGTTCACTAGAACATGAAAGCACATGTTGTCGCGACCATCAACCATGATCAAATTTGTGGAGAAAATGAGAAGTATGAAACAAAATTGGGCGACAATAATAGTCCTTTTTTTTACATGTAGTTCTAGGTCAATATATTTTTTTATAGAAAAGTTCAATATAGTTCATACAAGGTGACAAGTTCACTACCAAAACCAAATAGTCTTTGCTACGCTAGGACTACACACTATATGAATAATGAATGCATAATCTTTAATTTGAATCCATCCCCATTATTATTTATTTGATTGGATATTTGGTCGATTGGATACGATCTTGAAAAATCTTTTAGATCCTTTCAATCTCTAACCTCACTAGAAATACTTTGCTCTCCTTACTTCTCATATTCTTCCAATGAAATAGCGACACATGTCTATAGGGTGGAGCCCACTAATCTCTCTCTCCATGTGTGTATGTTTTGATTTTTTTTCCTTGTGAATATGTGAACTCTCTCTAGAAATACTTTGCTCTCATTGCTTCTCACGTTCTTCCAATGAAACGGTGACACATGTCTATAAGGTGGAACCCACTAATCAAACAATGTGTGCAGGCAATCGAACGGAGGCTCGTTATCATAGGCGTTCACTTGCTATCCTCTACACATGATAAGTAGCAGTTGAGTATATTGAATGTACTCGCAAGTCTACACCAAAAATGAATAATGAACCAACCAGTAAGATTGGCAAGGAAATTGTTATAGTTTTTTATCTTTTGCGTAAATAATTTTATTTCTCGACAAGTTTTTTAAATATTTTCCGTAGTCCTAAATATTCATAAAATAATTTATAAACAATATTGGGTTAGAAGAAGGCTTAAGTACAAGAGTCGTATAAGATAAGATAACTTTTCTCCACCTAAGCTATCTCCCATGAGAGTTTTATATAATCATAGGACTCCCAAAACTCACTTACGATAGTCTTATAGGATCAGAAAAGTTTTTCCTAGATCAACGTGTGAGAGCTCTAGAGGGTCACCAGAGTTTGGAGGTTTTTCCACAAAACATATTTGATTTTTTAAAGCAAGGTCGAGAAGAAACATTGTCAAATTCATTTACGCAGTTGTTCGCCCATGACCGTCGACACGGTTAATCAATTAGTTTTGAACACTTTGCAGAGGTTGCATATATTTGACCACATTGATATGATCACTGTGAATATATCTCGTCTCCACGTGCTACACCATCAAGTTATGCTAGACACTCCATCTGTCTCTATCGCTGCCGAGAAATTACCCCGACAGTTTGATAGACCCTAAACAAGTCAATCAACTACTCGGGTGATGCGAGGATGTTAGGTCTAATGACATGGCATATACATCGTCCTTTAGACTGATAAATGTCAATAGCTTATTCCGTCTCAAAGTGTGTGTTCTATTTTGACGAACTCCTTTATTAAAGTCAAATATTATCTGATTGACCTGACCATGCCTATGACTTGTGAAACATAGTCATCATCATCAGTCAAGTATAATGGTAAAAGATATGTGTCGCATAACCTTATCGACTAGGATAGTCAGAACAATCATCATACAATATATAGTCTCACAGCTAAATCACATATTTGATGATACATATCATTGATGATGTTCAGAACAATATACGCGCGTTGCCACGCCCGTCCATTAAGTAAATAATGATAAAATTGTCTGCTACCGTTCATTCACAAGAAATAATGATAAAATTTGTACGCAGTTGTATTGGTAAAGCACATAAAAGATAGGCTATTGTTCCCAAAAAGATGCAAACGGAAGTATAGATACCGTATCCCAATATTTCTGATGTCTAAATGCAAATCATCGGTCACGATCTCTAAATACAAATCATCGGTAACGGTTATTGAAATGTGAAGTCCAGATACCATTATCACAAAATTCCTTCCTTTAAATGCAAATGACCAGTCATGGATATTGAAATGTGGCAGCCTATTCCAATATATAACCTGAATTAATTTGAAATTTGACATACACATGTTGAATCAAACAACAGTACTAACGGGAGTAATTGTTCATCAAGAGGTTGATGTATAAGATCCACTTGCTCTTTCACTTCCACATGCACACCAACTATTAATTGTACAAATTAGAGCTTCAACCATTAAAGGCACCTCTTGAGCCCATAAGCACTTCCCACTATGTCCAACTTTTGATAAACTTCCAACACACACGCGCCCTGAGTCGCCTGAGCATTAGTTAGGCTGGTGCCAGTGCACCGCCTCACTATCGCCCCGCCACGTCAGCTTTTACCCCCACTCTCACCCCACACTCACCCCACTCTCACCTCACGGTGCCAGTGCATGGGCCGTAGTCCCAGGCTATAGCCACATCACCTTTTTTCTTCCCTTTTTTCCCTTCACCTTTTAATTCTTTTTCCCTTTTCTTCCAGGTGGACCCACACGTCAGCCTCTCACGCCCGCCTCTCGCCTCCCTCTCGCCTGCAGCCGCCAGCGCGTCGCCCCGCTCTCGCCCGCCTCTCGCCTCCCTCTCGCCCGCGCCATGGTGCCAATGCGGGCTGTAGTGGGGCGGTAGCGCCCGCTACCGCCGGGCGACGGATCCGTCGCCCGCCGCTACCGTCTCGCCTCCCTCTCGCCTCTCTCTCGCCCGGCGCCGGGCGGTACCGCCCGCGCTATCGCCCCCACTGGCACCAGCCTTAGCAGCATCCAGCAGTGGCTGCCACGTAGGTCCAGCTGCCAAATTTCCAACAGCATAAAGAACATATGCGAAGATAATACCCTGCATGTTGGAAAAAATTCTCATGTATATGCGACTTAGCTCAACCTACAAATCAGTGCTACCTTGTATAGTAGTTGGATTGTAGGGATACGAATATTAAGATGAGAGCCTCAAACTGGATTTAGAAAAATAGTTGCACTATTTCCTACAAATATGAAAAGATAACACATAAGCACCTTATCTCCAGGGCAGGAGAAGATGAGGAATTCCACATCTTGCAAATAGTCAGTTCAGGAATTCCACATTCCAATAAATCAGACCAGGCACTTATATTTGACGGAATAAACTGAGCAGAACCAGGCGAAAATGAGATTGCAAATTTAGGATATTACAGTTGGTCAAGGATAGATTTTTCGGTGGAAGAGGGGGATTTTGCCGGATAGATGAGGAGTGGAAGCAACCCTAACGGAGAAAGATTAGGTTCTGTTGCTTGAGCGAGAAGGGGAATGGAGGGAGCGTGAGGTGAGGAAAGAATATATATGGGGGGTGAAGAGAAGGAGATGAGGCAGCAGTAACGCACCTTCAGCGCTCGCCGCCGGCCAGTTCTGCACGACGGCTGACATTATTATTAGGAAAATTGATAATTTAATGCTTCCTTGAACGCCGACGCACCATCTTCAATCTGCAGCGCTCCTTCGTGTCCCGCAACCGCTACAGCTGCCGAAAATCCTCATCATCGTTGGAGGAGAACCTCAAATCCTCAATGATCGGCCTACATCAATCGCACGCATCGCGTCGCCTGGCGATTCCCCTCCCTCGCTGCATCGCCTCCTGCATCGCTGTTTTCCCCTCGACACCCTCGCTGTCCCAGTTTTTTTCTATCCGTTTAGAACACGGTGGACTCGACAAACTTGGGCTTTTAGGGCTTGTTTGGTTGTTGCCCACAGTGGCCTTGCCAACCATTGGTACGCCAATATTTTGGCGAAGCATTTTGCTCGCCCACGTCTTGCCCACGATTTGGCAACCAAATCAACTGGAAAAGCTTCCTGGGCTTGGGCGAGCCAAATAGTTGGAGCCCATCCAAACAGCAGCCAACGTTTCAGTCAACGCCATTTTTTTTGGTCGGGCAGGTCGGGGCTCTAATCCAAACAGCCTCTTAGTGGGGTTTTGCGGCCCAATACACCACAGAGCGTCAATTTGATGTCCGGAAAAGCATCCTGCGGGATATAATGAAAATCCAACGGCCAGAAACGTGTAGAAAAGAGATCTAACGGTCAGAAATAGCCAGGTCGTGAGGGATGCGTGGGAGGCCTCCTCTTTGGCTCAGTTTTAATATCCCTAATAAATCACTTATGAATACATTGAAATTTTCATCATCACATGATTGTCTATAGGTCATATTTCCAACACCATGCTCGTTATGGGTGTCGCTGCTGACCGGCTCTTTCCGCACGCCCTTCGGCAGTGAAGCCACACCACTGACGAGGCAAAAGCTTGTGAGCGTTAAAGCCGTTAGTAAAGGAGTTTAAGCGTTGTTCAAGTTTAGGTGTTACGTAGCGGTGATAGAGAGAGACAGTTGCAACCGTCTTGTATAGCAGCGCGCGCAAATTGTACCATCTCGAGACGAGCTACAGTGGAGCCATTTATGGAGGTTGAGTTCGTGAAAGGAGTGTCACCCCTTAAGATGACTGATGATCGAGAACGTCAAATCACCGTAGTTCCTCATAGGTAGTTGAAAGGACAAGGATGTCGCCTAGAGGGGGGTGAATAGGCGATTAAAACTTTTCCGATTTAGGCTTGAATAAATGCGGAATAAATCTAGGTGTTTAATTTAACAAGCCAACAACCTAAATAAATTAGGCTCACATATGTGCACGAAGGATATCACAAAGTAAAGTGCATAAGTAAAGAGCTCGGGTATAAAAATAACCGAGGCACGCGGAGACGAGGATGTATTCCCGAGTTCCTCCTTTTAGGGGAGTATGTCTCGTTGGAGGGGTGTAAGCTTTCAAAGCTCAAGCGCCACAACTAGCCTCAACCTATTCTCCAATGAACCTTGCCAAGGCTTGGTTCACCTTCCACTATCGGAATCCTTCGAGGCGAAATCCGGAGCCTTTACAACACCACACCGGGGCACACACCCACAACCGAATTGGGGCTCCCGAATGACCACAAGAGGTCACAACCACCACAAAGGCGTCTAGGGTCCAAAGACCCAAGAGTAACAAGCTCACAACTTTCACTTCCACGAATCCTCGTGGAGAGAGCAAACCGACGCACCAAATGCAATGGCAAGAGTACAAGTGCTCAAATCCTTCACTCTCAAATCCCATCAAAAGCAACTAATGCTTATGGGGGGAGAAGAGCGGAAAAACAAAGAAGAACTCAACAAATGAAACTCCAAGATCTAGATCGAAAGGCTTCCCTTCACTTAGAGGAGAGATGAATTGGTGGAAATATAGATCTAGATCTCCTCTCTCTTTTCCCTCAAAATAAGCAAAAATTATGGGAGGAATTGAGAGAGGGTCAAGATTTTCAAGGTCAACAACGGAGATGAGAGGGGGAAAATTCATGCTTGGAAGAGCTGGTTGCTTTGGGGAAGAAGGGGGCATTTTTATAGGTCCCCAGAAAAAGAGCCGTTGCAGGAAAACTCACACTGGAGACTCCGGTCTGCTTAGACCGGAGACTCCGGCCTACCCGGAGACTCCGGAGACATTCCGGGCAGGTTCCGGACCAGGAACCAGTAGCTCGCCGCGTTTGGGACGAAAAAAGAAGCGCGCAGACCGGAGACTCCGGTCAGGAAAATCTACAGCAACAATAAACACAAAAACGAAGATATCTGGAGCATACGAACTCCGTTTTCGATGTTCTTGGGCTCATTGGAATCACAACAACGAGCTTTACAAGATCATGCAGATAAACATCATAGTTCAACAATGAATCATGAAACCAAACATGGAAAGATTAAACCTCTTTATAAAGACAAACCGGCAAAACCTTCAATATCAAAAAGGCAACAAGATATGCATATGAAATCCGTTTTTGATGAACTAGAGCTTGGTATGGAGATGAACACAAGTTCTAAATTCTCACATGGATAAAAGCCAAATAAGAACCAAGAAATATGATATGCCAAATATGCAAATGTTTGAGCTCTCCACAAAGATGCGATCAAGTTACTCATTTGAGAGCCCCTCTTGATAGTACGCCGTCTATCCTATAACCCGGTCTCCCACTAACACCAAGAGACCGGTAAAATAGAAACCCTATCAAGATCATACCTTTGCCTTGCGTAATCCACTTGAGCTAGATGATGATGATCTTGATCTCTTTAAGTGGACCACCTTTCTTGATTGCGCTTTGCTTGGTGAAAACTCACATATCGCTCCCCCATACACCACTATGGGAGATCCTCTCTTAGGCACATCTTCACTTGACCATTATCTCCAAATGGGTGACAAGCTTCAAGCATAGGATTTCTTCGAGATGCTTCTCTTGAACTTGCACTTCATCTTCTTGTAACAGCCCAAAGTTTGTGAACCTAAAATGTGAACCAAATTTTCACTTTTGCATTTCATTCATGCATCTGGGCATTATTTGTTTAAGTGCTCAAGTTGAAACAAAGATTTGGAAAACAAAGTAAAACAAAGGGAAACAAAAGCAATAATTGATTTCAAACAACTTAAACTCAAATGAGTTGTTGGTGACAAAACCAACTCAACTAAACCTCCATATTTGTCCAGGAAGTTCCAAGAGTTCAGATTAAATATTTGGAACTTGCTTAAAAATTTCTAAAGGGAAAATAAATTGGTTTTTAAGAAAATTGCTATAAGCAACTCCCCATTTTAGTCCCCAAGCAAATGAACTCCAAATGCCTTCAAATTTCTAGGAGTTCTTGCCAAGGGTGCAGGGAGGTTGCACAAAAATTTACATAATTTTTGGAAGTGCATAAATGCCTCAAATAATTCAAAAACAGTGCTGGGTATTTTGATCCAGTGCTGAAAAGGACCGGTTGGTGAGGGGAACAATTTCGCCAGGGGGCTATTTGCAAATCCGCCGTCGTCTTCGTCCCTGTAGCGACCGTGCGAGCTCTGCTCGCGCCGCACCAGCCCGTCGCCACACCCACCTCTGCTCGTCGATGACCCCACGAGGTGGAAAGGACACCCCCGTGGCAGCTCTGCTCTCTCCCCCGATATTTCTATCCAGCTCCCTCTCTCCCGTTCTCTCCGCCATGGCAGTGCCCTAGCCGAGGTCGTCGCCATCGCATAGCCGCCGTTGGAGAGCTCCCGCAGCAGATCGACAACCACCACGAGCTCCGCCGTGATCTGCTCTACCCCCACGCAGAAGGAATCGTGTCGGAACGATGCGAATCGGCGTCGCCGTACTCGTCTTCCTCGCTGCCGCCCGAGCGCCGCTGCGGGAAAATACGCCGCCGTAGACCTCGCCTCGCCGTCTCCGACCTCTCCGTCGCCTTGAGGGTGAGCTCCCCGAGCCGTAGCACCCTTCCCCTCTCCCCTCTCGCGCTAGTTCGTGCTGCTCGCCGTAGCCACCGTCGTCGAAGTTCCCGTCGTCGTAGAGCAACTCCGGTCGTGAAATCGGTCTGGACCGGCCTGGAGGCTGTTCGTCTCTGGCCCATAGTCGGCCTTGGAGCCGGCCCAAACCGGGCTGAGGGTCGGTTGGTTCTGTTATATGGCCGGCCTGGAAACCGACCCAAACCGGGCTGAAGGCCGGTTTGTCTGTTTTTTCCTCGCTGCTCCTTTTCCATTTTTCCCCCTTTTGCGCATGTCTCCCGCTCCTCCCTCGCGCCATTAGGGACATCGTACTCCAAAGTGTTTCCTGTTTCATCTCCCTCTTCCGAGTTGGGGAATTAATGTTATTGTTGTTGAAAATAACTTATTGAAAGCACATGTTTACAAGAGGGAGTTTATAAATGTGCTAACATGTTTCTAGTTCATCAGAAAATTGTTTGTAATATACCAAAATGCTCAGAAAAATGTGAACTATCCAGAAGCACCATCATCATGCATACTTGATCACAATTACAATACTGTACTTTTAGTAGTATTAGAATCACTAAGTAAATGTGGGGTACCCCTCCTCCCTAGTTAAAGTAGGTATCGCCGTACCCCATTTAAAATTGCTAGAGAGCTTATAATAAGTTCAGTACAATTAAAATGTCATGCCATCATGTGTTTGCGCATTGCATTTGTTAAAGCATGTGTGGTGATTGATTGCTCTTCCATTGTTATGCTTCTATAGATCAAGCAGCCGGGGTTACACCGCAATACCCCGACGATCCGTACTACCAGCCGTTCAACAAGGCAAGCGTAATCCCCCCTCTGAGCATGTCTTATCCTATTTTCCGCAAATATTTTCTCCACTATAATATTGCATGCGGTTCCAAATGTCAATTTTATTGGATTAGAGTATCCTATAGTTGCATTAAGTTTCCGATGCCATTACCTGTTTCCCTCCTATTATCCATAGGATTGTATTGTTGGCCTGAATACTTAACTATGCTATGTTGTTGCTTAGCCATGCTTAGTTAAATGTTTATTCGTCCGATGGATATTTCATGTTGGAAACAGATGTTGAAATGTTCGGATGATGGTGGAGAAATTGTGGTGACAGGTAATAAAATGCTTAAAGGTGGGGATGAGAGGCCACTTTGGTATGGTGGTGTTTTGTCTCACTCTCGCCGCCTAGGTGCGAGTTCTTTACCTCTTGAACCAAGAATGAGCGCGCTTCCTTTCGGTGGGGTATATGGAGCCCTCGTCGACCGACTAACTTGGCGGGCTAGCCAGGGTCCTCTAGTTTGAGCTTCCATTTGCGCGTGCGTTGAGATGGTGGCCAAGACAGAATGAGGATGGTGGTGTTAGGAAAATGAGTGGCCACGGGGCAGGGTGTTGGAGGCACTGAACCTGTCCCGTCCTCACTGATGATCCTGGGTTAGTCTCAAGCAAGGTAAAGGTTGTAACCGTTCCCACTCAGCCGGCTTTCCCCGGAAGAGAGCTAAGCGTAGGCAATGAGCCGTACCGAAGGTAAACACAGTGCACCCCTGCAGGGTTAAATCTTTTCGAAAAGCCGTGTCCACGGTTACGGACGACTTGGGAAAGGACGATAAGATCATAGAATAACTTGAACGGAATGATTAAAACCTGAGTACTAAAGGTACTACTCAAGAATGCAAGGTTAGCTTCCTCGAGGGTGATTCGGGGAGGTGCCTTTGTAGAACAGGTACAGTGATGATGGTGGTTGATGATGAGAAAGGTGATCAAAGAAAAGAGTTACTTCTTACCCTTTTAAAAATACTCTGATTAGTCGATGCCATGGAGTTATGTTTTCATAAATAAAATCAGCTTTATGCAAAACAGCCATAAAACTTTGAAAGCCTCATCGAGCTAAAGCTCTATATTTAATCTTGCGAGTTCGTCGAACTCAACGTCGTTTGTTTTGTTTCAGAGGAGGACTTCACCGACCTCGAAGGTGGGTTCTTTGTGGACGTCGACGAGTAGTCTGGGGTTCCCAGGTGGCAGCTTGGGACATCCCGGAACAGCTGGCGCTGGATGTTTATCTGTAGGCCTCTTAGGCCATAATTTGGATCTTGTTGTTTAGAACAACTTAATTCGCTTCCGCATGTTGTAATGTTGGGTCTGTGACCTCTGGTTGTAATTTGCTATCTTTCTCTATTATAAGAGTTGAACTATAATGATTTGTGTCGTAGAGTCTGTGATGTGCCAGTTGTTCCACAAGTCTTGATCTCTCTATTATGCATTGAGTTGTGCCTGTGTTAAGGCATCAATCGGGGTGTTGCGTTGCCGATGATCCATTCCGAGCAACGCCTGCCAAAGGTTTTGGCCGGGGATTGGTAAACCCGTAACCTCCGGTTGTATCGCTTAACCGGTGACACACAGCATCACTGTATAGCAGTCGGGGCGCCACAAGTTGGTATCAGAGCAGTACTGCCTGTAGGAAACCCTTCTACTGGTCGACGTTGAGTCTAGTGTTTGTGAAAATATTTTAACCTAAAAATGAGTTGTGAAAACCATCTTAGGATTCTTTTTACTCCTTATCTGGTTACTCTAATCTCGGAGCAATCTTACCTCGATTTGAGTTAAAGGTTTTACTTCTCGTCTGTTACTTCAAAATTTAGATCACGGGTTGGGTTCTACCTTTAGTGTTATGTGTCCGGTTGCTCCCGCTGCGTTGCAATCCGAAATCAACTCAGATGTTTCTACCGAGTCTAATCACTTATTCCTTCGTTGGGTTTTAACCCAAGGACTTGAACAGAAGGTCCCGGATTGTGCCAACTAGAGTGTGTTGAATCACGTGGTTTCTTAACTATTTGAATCCCACGCTAGTAGTACATGATGCTGATCTTTGACCCAAGTTCTATCTTGTTGTCCCTTGTTAGTTGTTACACAAGTATTATCGTCCCTAGTCTGTGTACTTGAGTAGACGCTAATGCTATTGTTTCAACCATTCGGAGGAAGATACTAACTGTGTCATTGTAAATTCTCCAGAATGGCTCGAGGAGGCCGTGGTAACCACAATGATGAGGAACCGCCGCCACCACCCTCGATGGCTCAGGTCTTGATGGCCATTGAGGAGAACCGTGGGCGCAATGAGCGCTGCTTGAGCAGTTGGTGCAGCAGAATGCACAGAGGAATGGCTGCAACACTCTCACTGAGTTCCTGCGCTCGCAGCCACCCACCTTTGCTGATGCTAAGGAGCCACTGGAAGCTGATGATTGGCTTCGCGCTCTGGAGCGCAAGTTCTCCGCGCTGCATGTCCCAGTGGCCGAGCAAGTCAACTTCGCCACCTACCTCTGGTTGGTGCGGCTGGCTGTTGGTGGGAAAGCCATGTGGCATTGTTCCCGGCCAACCATGTCTTCACTTGGGCGATTTCCGCACTGCCTTCCGTGCGGCTTACATCCCTCAGCCGATCATGGATTTGAAGAGGAGGGAGTTCCTGGATTTGCAACAGGGACGTATGGACCTCCGCACTTATGGTTGTGAATTCAACCATCTCTCTCGTTACGCCCCAAGGGACGTGACCACTGATGCTGACAAGCAAGAGCTGTTCCGCAAGGGTCTTGCGCCGCAGCTCCGCTATGAGTTACTGCCCTTCAAGTTCCAGACCTACCAGGAGCTGTTCAACCAGGCTCTTACTCTTGAGCAGGGAAGGAAGGAACTCGAGGCTTCCAAGAGGCCAGCACACGGGGACCACCAGAGTTCCTCGGGTTCTGAGAGCAAGAAGCGCAGGGTGTTTGTTCCCTACAGCGCTGTGCCGCGTGCTCCATTCATGCCGAGGGCCGCGGGATACAGGCCACCACCTCCGCGCCCCACTACTTCGACACTTGGGTCAGCGGAGTGGGTATCGTCCTCAGCTACCTGCTCCACCTGGACTCACCTGCTACACCTGTGGCCAGGCTGGCCACTACTCCAGGGAGTGCCCCCAGAAGGCACCTATCGGGAACACCTGCACGAGCCCCTGCCACTCCAGCTGGCAAGGCTGGACCTATTGTGCGTGGTCGCCTGAACCACGTCTCTGCTGAGCAAGCTGAAGAGGACCCCGGCGTCCTCATGGGTGAGCTACGAATCAACAACAATCTTGCTACAGTTTTGTTTGACTCTGGAGCATCGCATTCATTCATATCCATAGCTTTTGCAAAAGACCACAAAATACCGTTCGAGAAAATGAGACGTCCCTTGGTGATCTCCACTCCTGGCTCCAAATGGCAAACCGATGGGGTTACTCCTGAGTCCAGATTACCATAGGTTACTCGTCTTTCCTTTTGCTTTGGTAGCTCTGAGGTCAAGTGGCATTGATGTCATACTGGGCATGGACTGGTTAGTAAAATACCGGGCTAATCTCGACTGTGCTGCCAAGACCATTACCGTGACCACTCTTCCGGCGACATTGTTGAGTATTGGTCTGCACTATCAAGACCTCCATCTTCAGTCATACCCAACTCACCCGAGATCCTCCTTTGCTTTATGGAAGGCGAATCCCCTCCTGAAATCCAGGACATACACGTGGTGTGTGACTTCCCGGATGTGTTCCCGGAAGAATTGCCTGGCATGCCTCCTGACCGAAGTGTGGAGTTTGTCATAGATCTGCTTCCCGGTACTGCTCCGATTTCCAAGAAGCCCTACCGTATGCCGGTGGAAGAGTTGGCTCTGTTGAAAGAGCAAATTGATCAGCTGTTAGCGAAGGATTTCATTCAGCCTAGCAGTTCACCTTGGGGTTGTCCGGTACTCTTTGTCAAAAGAGGATTCTACCGTGCCTCGTCTAGTCTCTGACTATAGACCGTTGAATGCGGTGACAATCAAGAACAAGTATCCTATTCCTCGCATCAATGATCTGTTGGATCAGTTAGCTGGTGCAACGGTATTCTCCAAGATGGATCTGAGGTCAGGATACCATCAGATCAAGATCAGAAAGGAGGATATCCAAAGACGGCATTTGTTACTCGCTATGGCTCATATGAGTATACCGTCATGTCCTTTGGTCTCACCAATGCTCCAGCTACTTTCATGAGGCTCATGAACTCCATCTTCATGGATTATCTCGACAAGTTTGTCGTCATTTACATCGATGACATCCTCGTTTATTCCAAAACCGATGAAGAGCATGCCGAACATCTTCGGTTGGTTCTGACACGACTTCGAGAACACCGCCTCTATGCCAAGTTCTCCAAGTGTGAGTTCTGGTTGGATAATCTTGTCTTCCTTGGTCATGTGATATCCGCTAATGGTGTGGCTGTCATTCCCGACAAGATTCAGTCCATTTGGATTGGAAAACTCCAATGTCAGTCAAGGACATTCGTAGCTTTCTCGGATTGGCAGGTTACTACCGCCGATTCATCGAAGGTTTCTCCAAGATAGCCAAGGCCTGACTGACCTTCTCAAGAAGGATAAAAGTTCGTATGGACGGCCGAAGCTGAAGAGAGCTTCAAAACACTGAAAGCCAAACTCACGTCCGCTCCTGTGCTTGTCCTGCCGGACACAAGCAAGGATTTCGTCGTCTTCTGTGACGCCTCTCTGCAAGGCTTGGGTTGTGTACTAATGCAAGATGGCCATGTGGTGGCATATGCTTCTCGCCAATTGAAGCCGCATGAGCACAATTACCCAACTCATGATCTAGAACTTGCCGCTGTGGTTATGCTTGAAGCAATGGAGACCATACCTGTTTGGTAACCGTTGCGAGATTTTCTCGGATCACAAGAGTCTGAAGTACCTCTTCACCCAGCCGGATTTAAATCTCAGGCAAAGGCGTTGGTTGGAGTTAATCAAGGACTATGATGTGAGTCTGAACTATCAACCCGGCAAAGCAAACGTCGTGGCTGACGCGCTAAGTCGGAAGTCTATTGCAACAATCTGATGATTGAGAAGGCCAACCTGCTCTTCATGAAGAGTTCGCCCGTTTGAACCTGGAAATTGTTCCCTCTGGCTACCTTGCAAATCTGGAGATCAAATCTACTCTTGTAGACCAGATTAAGGATGCTCAGAAGCTGGATGAGGGTATCCTGAATATCAAGAAGAACATTGCTAGCGGAAAGGCCAAATGTTTCTCGGAAGATGAATCCGGAGTTGTTTATTTTGGTGACCGCTTGGTAGTGCCAAAGAACGGAATTTGAGGGAGCTGATCCTACAAGAAGCTCATGAATCACCTCTCTCTATTCATCCCGGTAGTACCAAAATGTACCAAGACCTTCGACCACAATTCTGGTGGACTCGGATGAAACGAGAAATTGCCAAGTATGTTGCTGAATGCGACACCTGTCGACGGGTAAAGGCTGAACATCAAAGGCCTGCCGGCACTCTCGCCCTATTGCAGTCCCGAGTGGAAATGGGATGAAATCGGTATGGACTTCATCACCGGGTTTCCCGATCTCAAAAGGGCAACAATGCAATCTGGGTAATCATTGATCGACTGTCCAAGGTTGCTCACTTCCTACCAGTCCGTGATGATATACGGGCAAGTCAACTTGCTGACTTATATATGGCTCGTATTGTTCCATTGCATGGGGTCCCTCTGAGGATCATATCGGACCGTGGAAGTATCTTTGTATCCAAGTTTTGGCAGAGTTTCCAAACTGCTATGGGGTCCCGTCTCAACTTCAGTACCGCCTACCATCCTCAAACTGATGGTCAGACCGAAAGAGTGAACCAAGTTTGGAAGACATGCTTAGGGCATGTGTAATCTCTTTTGGCAAGGGTTGGGAAAAGTATCTCCCTTTCGCGGAGTTCTCCTACAACAATAGCTATCAAGCTAGTCTGGGCATGGCTCCATTCGAGGTTCTATATGGAAGAAAATGCCGCACTCCTCTAAATTGGTCCGAGACCGGAGAGAGGCACTCTTTGGTCCGGATGTGATCAATGAAGCTGAGGAGAAGGTTAGAATCATAGAGAGAATCTGAAGATTGCTCAGTCTAGGCAGAAGAGCTACTATGATAAGCACCATCAGGAAATTCACTATGAAATTGGTGATAAAGCTTATCTCCGCGTCTCTCCCCTTCGTGGCGTTCGCCGCTTCGGTATCAAAGGGAAATTGGCCCCTCGCTATGTTGGCCCTTTCACCGTTCTGGCCAAGCGAGGAGATCTTTCTTATAAGTTGGAGTTACCGGTCATCTTCCCAAATGTACATGATGTGTTTCATGTCTCCCAACTTCGCCGTTGTTCAAAGATCCTATCCATGGAGTCAATCATGAGGAGCTAGATCTCCAGGAAGATCTCACTTATCGCGAGCATCCTATTCGTGTCCTGGATGAAGCCGAAAGAAAGACCCGTAACAAGACTACCAAGTTCCTCAAAGTTCAATGGTCTCACCATTCCGAGGAAGAAGCAACTTGGGAAAGAGAGTCTAGTCTTCGTGAGGAGTATCCCGACTTCTTTCCGCAATCTTAGAATCTCGGGACGAGATTCCTGTAAGGGGGTAGAATTGTAATAGCCCAAAATTTGTGAACCTAAAATGTGAACCAAATTTTCACTTTTGCATTTCATTCATGCATCTGGGCATTATTTGTTTAAGTGCTCAAGTTGAAACAAAGATTTGGAAAACAAAGTAAAACAAAGGGAAACAAAAGCAATAATTGATTTCAAACAACCTAAACTCAAATGAGTTGATGGTGACAAAACCAACTCAACTAAACCTCCATATTTGTCCAGGAAGTTCAAAGAGTTCAGATTAAATATTTGGAACTTGCTTAAAATTTTCTAAAGGGAAAATAAATTGTTTTTAAGAAAATTGCTATAAGCACCTCCCCATTTTAGTCCCCAAGCAAATGAACTCCAAATGCCTTAAAATTTCTAGGAGTGCTTGCCAAGGGTGCAGGGAGGTTGCACAAAAATTTACATAATTTTTGGAAGTGTATAAATGCCTCAAATAATTCAAAAACAGTGCTGGGTATTTTGATCCAGTGCTGAAAAGGACCTGTTGGTGAGGGGAACAATTTCGCCAGGGGGCTATTTGCAAATCTGTCGTCGTCTTCGTCCCTGTAGCGACCGCGCGAGCTCTGCTCGCGCCGCACCAGCCCGTCGCCACGCCCACCTCTGCTCGTCGATGACCCCGCGAGGTGGAGAGGACACCCCGTGGCAGCTCTGCTCTCTTCCCCGATATTTCTATCCAGCTCCCTCTCTCCCGTTCTCTCCACCATGGCAGTGCCCTAGCCGAGGTCGTCGCCGTCGCAGCTGTCGTTGGAGAGCTCCCGCAGCAGATCGACGACCACCACGAGCTCCGCCGTGATCTGCTCTACCCCCACGCAGAAGGAATCGTGCCGGAACGCTGCGAATCGGCGCCGCCGTACTCGTCTTCCTCGCTGCCGCCCGAGCGCCGCCGTGGGAAAATACGCCGCCGTAGACCTCGCCTCGCCGTCTCCGACCTCTCCGTCGCCTTAAGGGTGAGCTCCCCGAGCCGTAGCACCCTTCCCCTCTCCCCTCTCGCGCTAGTTCGTGCTGCTCGCCGTAGCCACCGTCGCCGAAGTTCCCGTCGCCGTAGAGCAACTCTGGTCGTGAAATCGGTCTGGATCGGCCTGGAGGCCGTTCGTCTCTGGCCCATAGTCGGCCTTGGAGCCGGCCCAAACCGGGCTAAGGGCCGATTGGTTCTGTTATATGGCCGGCCTGGAAACCGGCCCAAACCGGGCTGAAGGCCGGTTTGTCTGTTTTTTCCTCGCTGCTCCTTTTCCATTTTCCCCCTTTTGCGCATGTCTCCCGCTCCTCCCTCGCGCCATTAGGGACATCGTACTCCAAAGTGTTTCCTGTTTCATCTCCCTCTTCCGAGTTGGGGAATTAATGTTATTGTTGTTGAAAATAACTTATTGAAAGCACATGTTTACAAGAGGGAGTTTATAAATGTGCTAACCTGTTTCTAGTTCATCAGAAAATTGTTTGTAATATACCAAAATGCTCAGAAAAACATGAACTATCCAGAAGCATCATCATCATGCATACTTGATCACAATTACAATATTGTACTTTTAGTAGTATTAGAATCACTAAGTAAATGTGGGGTACCCCTCCTCCCTAGTCAAAGTAGGTATCGCCGTACCCCATTTAAAATTGCTAGAGAGCTTATAATAAGTTCAG
Source organism: Poa pratensis (assembly GCA_947311845.1). Classification (NCBI taxonomy): domain Eukaryota; kingdom Viridiplantae; phylum Streptophyta; class Magnoliopsida; order Poales; family Poaceae; genus Poa; species Poa pratensis. The sequence goes on along the minus strand of CAMZMU010000055.1, from coordinate 43,161,344 downwards.
TACAATTAAAATGTCATGCCATCATGTGTTTGCGCATTGCATTTGTTAAAGCATGTGTGGTGATTGATTGCACTTCGTTGTTATGCTTCGATAGATCAAGCAGCCGGGGTTACACCGCAATACCCCAACGATCCCTACTACCAGCCATATCAACAAGGCAAGCGTAATCCCCCCTCCGAGCATGTCTTATCCTATGTTTTCGCAAATATTTTCTCCACTATAATATTGCATGCAGTTCCAAATGTCAATTTTATTGGATTAGAGTATCCTATAGTTGCATAAGTTTCCGATGCCATTACCTGTTTCCCCTCCGATTATCCATAGGATTGTATTGTTGGCCTGAAATACTTAACCATCCTATGTTGTTGCTTAGCCATGCTTAGTTAAATGTTTATTCGTCCGATGGATATTTCATGTTGGAAACAGATGTTGAAATGTTCGGATGATGGTGGAGAAATTGTGGTGACAGGTTATAAAATGCTTAAAGGTGGGGATGAGAGGCCATTTTGGTATGGTTAGGGCTGGACTAACGAGCTGCTCGGCTCGTTAAGGCTCGGCTCGTTAAGACTCGTGATCGTTAAGGCTCGAATCGTTAAGCTCGTTAAGGCTAACAAGCTAAATATAAAGTGACATGGGTATGCCTATAGGGTACCCTACCATGAGGGTACCTGGTGCACGTATCGACTAGGTCCAACTATCAGAGCCTACATGAAGCCCATGAAGGGAGGCCCACGAAGATGAAGTATCCTCCAAGTTTGGCGAAGCAATAGTCGGTTTAGAGTTTCCTTACTTGTAAATCGAGTCGGTTACGAACACCCGAGACCCAGCCTATTATTTAAGGACTGGGAGGGCCATCGAACCAGACCACGTACTTTCAGAGCCACCAAAACCCTAGCGAGATCGACATCTCGCCGGGACTCTTGTAACCATCATATTCACAAAGCAATAACAGACAGGCAGGACGTAGGGGTGTTGCCTCCACACGAGGGCCCTGAACCTGGGTAAAATCTTTGCCCTGCTTGTCCGCCGACGATACTTCCAGCTCTACCACGTTATCTCCCCATATTCATAACCTAGGGACCTTAACCATGGGTCTTGATGAGTCTACCCCTCGTCATAAAGCTCGGCTCGGTTCGTTAAGTGTTCGCGAGCGCTCGCGAGCAGCTCGTTAAGAAAATAAATCTGAATATAGAGATGACGAGGTAATTGACGATTAACAGGAACTAAAAGGGATTCGATATTTCCTACATTGGTTGACCATAGATCTCGGTTGTGATATGTGCTTGCTAAAAAATGTTGAGTCGTCACTTGTTAGGTTGCTAGTTAGATGAGATCTACCTTTAAAAAGACATGAGATTCAAATTAACGAGCTTAACGATCTGCTCGCGAGCCTCGTCAGCTCGCTCGTTTAGCTCATTAGCAATAACGAGCCAAAATCATTGCTCGGCTCTGTTCGTTAGCATAACGAGCCGAGCTAAATGAGTCGACCAAACAAGTGCTTGTTGAGCTTGTCGAGCATCGAGCTTTATGTCCAGCCCTAGATATGGTGGTGTTTTGTCTCGCTCTCGCCGCCTAGGTGCGAGTTCTTTACCTGTTGAACCAAGACTGAGCGCGCTTCCTTTTGGTGGGGTATATGGAGCCCTCGTCGACCGACTAACTTGGCGGGACTAGCCAGGGTCCTCTAGTTCGGGCTTCCATTTGCGCGTGCGTTGAGATGGTGGCCAAGACAGAATGAGGATGGTGGTATTAGGAAAATGAGTGGCCACGGGGCAGGGTGTTGGAGGCACTGAACCTGTCCCGTCCTCACTGATGATCCTGGGTTAGTCTCAAGCAAGGTAAAGGTTGTAACCGTTCCCACTCAGCCGGCTTTCCCGGAAGAGAGCTAATCGTAGGCAATGAGCCAGGCGGTACCGAAGGTAAACACAGTGCACCCCTGCAGGGTTAAATCTTTTCGAAAAGCCGTGTCCACGGTTACGGACGACTTGGGAAAGGACGATAAGATCATAGAATAACTTAAACGGAATGATTAAAACCTGAGTACTAAAGGTACTACTCAAGAATGCAAGGTTAGCTTCCTCGAGGGTGATTCGGGGAGGTGCCTTTGTAGAACAGGTACAGTGATGATGGTGGTTGCTTCTGGGAAAGGTGGTCAAAGAAAAGAGTCACTTCTTACATCTTTTAAAAATACTCTGATTAGTCGATGCCATGGAGTTATGTCTTCATAAATAAAAATCAGCTTTATGCAAAACAGCCATAAAACTTTGAAAGCCTCATCGAGCTAAAGCTCTATATTTAATCTTGCGAGTTCGTCGAACTCAACTTTGTTTGCTTTGTTTCAGAGGAGAGCTTCACCGACTTCGAAGGTGGGTTCTTTATGGACGTCGACGAGTAGTCTGGGGTTCCCAGGTGGCAGCTTGGGACATCCCGGAACAGCTGGCGCTGGATGTTTATCTGTAGGCCTCTTAGGCCATAATTTGGTTCTTGTTGTTTAGAACAACTTAATTCGCTTCGCATGATGTACTGTTGGGTCTGTGACCTCTGGTTGTAATTTGCTATCTTTCTCTATTATAAGAGTTGAACTATAATGATTTGTGTCGTAGAGTCTGTGATGTGCCAGTTGTTCCACAAGTCTTGATCTCTCTATTATGCATTGAGGGTTGTGCCTGTGTTAAGGCATCAATCGGGGTGTGCGTTGCCGATGTTCCATTCCGAGCAACGCCTGCCAAAGGTTTTGGCCGGGGATTGGTAACCCGTAACTCCGGTTGTATCGCTTAACCGGTGACACACAACATCAGTGTATGGCAGTCGGGTCGGGGCGCCACACTTCTTCTCTTAATATATATGATGACTTGAATATCACTTTGGTCATCACTTTAATTTCTTCTTTCAATCTTGATACCAACACATGGTGTGCAAGCATTGCCAATGGACAAGCCCTACAAGGATAGCTCAATGCAACCATTAGTCCATAGAGATTGTCATTAATTACCAAAACCACACATAAGGGCTCATGCACTTTCAGTAGTTCCGTTTCATTGACCGACATCGACAATGCCATCATCAAGCGAGGTATCTACATGTTGGCATGTCTTCCCGCACAATTTCTTTAGGGTTGTCTTCACGCCCGATCAGTTTGTGTGCTTGCTCTGTTGAGTATTTAAGCAATTGTTCGATTAAATTAATCCAAGAATAAATCATAAGCATGATGTGGGCAGTGCTAATGACATATTGAAATTTGATGATAAAATCATGTACTATACAGATAGTAGAAACATCTACACAAATCACAAGTACAACGGATAAGGAAATAATCAAGAGAGGGATAAGCATATTATACCCTCCAGTAGGCCAGTTGGCCGCAGCAGCAGCAGCGTTGGCAGCCTCTTGAGAGGCAGCGGCAGGAAAGGCAGCAGTGGCGTCCTCGGTGCTCATGATGATGACGAAGTCGACGCGGACGTAGTTGACGCAGATGTAGTTGAGGCAGATGAACGGAGGCGAGCAGTCGCGTAGAAGACGCTCCCCAAAAACCTAATCGTCCCTCTCCGTATAGGATGTTGAGAGGCAAGGTTTCGGAGGCCTGCTCTCCCGACAACCGTGTACGCGGTCGACGGGATGGGACCAGCGATGGCAGCAATAGCGAGAGGAACTACAGTGGCGGCGTGAGCAGATGCGATATGTTATATCTTTTTCCTAGAGAGGAGTGACCTCTCTTATATACACAGAGGTGGAGGCGAGAGGTCCAACCGAAATGTGCGCAGTCAATTCTGAAAATTCCATACTTAAGAGCACTTAAGACAAACATTTCAGCGCGCAATGAATTTTGAAAAACTCCTGTACTTAAGAGCACTTAAGACAGATGTTTCAGCTCACAATGAATTCTGAAAACTCCCGTACTTAAGAGCACTTAAGACAGACGTTTTATCTCGTATTCATTTTCCATTAAGGCAAAACGTTTCAGTTGACCATTCAAATTCCATTCATGTGTTACAAAAAGAATGCATCGGCTCGGTGAGATTCCCGCAACCCGCGGCATGAGCGCGCGTCGTGACGAGGCAGGCGCGACAGCATGGGCCTTTAGGGATTTTTCTGGAATTGTTAGATGGCCTAAGGCCCACCCCAATATTTCAGCAATATTTCAACAATCCCCCACCAGATCCAAAGACCCATGATGTTGTCTCTGTTCCAAACACTGTTTTGATATACCAGTATTTTCAGTGGAGACCGTTAAGGTTGAACATCCACCTAGAGAAAATAGCTACACTCCTTCACAACTGACAATGGACTATGCCTTGAATTGTCAATTTGGCGTAAAGTAGTTTCACCAAATGTCTTACCAGTACTAGGCTGCCGAAGGCTGACCCCTCGGGTGGAGCATATTAGTCACACTCCTGCCTATTCATGAACTTACTAGAGATCAACCCAATCTCATAGACTGTGACCAGCAGTCAGGCTCATATAGGTGTGTTCCTCCAAAGATCGCTCTGTAGGATAGCATCTTGCTTATGCAAAGCCTTGGAACACATTAAGACAAATGTCAACCTGCCATACAGTTACCGAGAGTAGTGCATCTCCAACGGAGTGGGTTATAAAAGTACTCCCTCAGTTAACCACTAGCTTGTTTTCCCAGGTCCTACTTCACGGGATCTCCGATCACATAGGTTGGGTTACTACCATGGCAACTCATGTGGGTTTCATCCCATCTCCCTCGATGCATTTTCTATCACAACACGTGATAGCCCTTTAGTAAAGGGATCTGCCAGATTCTTAGCCGACTGGATATAATCCACGCTATTACTCGGAGTTTCTCAAATGTCTGACAGCTTTTAATCTCATTCTTATATGTTTGTTGGACTGCATGTTGTCCTTTGAACTTTGACCTTGGTAATCACTGTCTGATTGTCACAGTTCATAAGGATAGCCGGTACTGGCTTTTCAACCACAGGCAAGTCCATCAACAGATCTCGAAGCCATCCTGCTTCGACACCAGATGTGTCCAATGCTGTTAATTCTGCTTCCATTGTCGATCTCGTCAGGATCGTTTGCTTGCAAGACTTCCAGGAAACAGCACCACCTCCAAGGGTAAACACATAACCCGTTGTGGCTTTCATCTCATCAGCATCAGAGATCCAATTCGCATCACAATACCCTTCAAGCACTGACGGGCTTCCAGTATAGTGAAGTCCATAGTTCTCAGTACCTTTCAGATAGCGCATAATTCTTTCAACAGCATGCCAATGTACATCACCCGGATTGGAAACAAACCGGCTCAGTTTGCACACAGCAAACATGATGTCAGGCCTGTAGTGCTCGCTAGGTACATGAGTGAACCAATTACTTGAGAGTATCTCAGCTGATCCTTAGCTGTGCCTTTGAACTTTCGAATCTGCACACTAGGATCATATGGTGTTGGAGAAATTTTGCAGTCCGAATATCCAAAACGACTCAAAATCTTCTCAACATAATGGGATTGCAAAGAGTAATCCCACCCTCATTATCTCTCATAGCTTGATGTTCAAAATAACATCAGCCACACCAAGGTCCTTCATCTCAAAGTTCTGAGATAAAAATGACTTAACCTCCTCAATAACTTTGAGGTTGGTCCCAATATCACATACAAGCACAGTATAACTCCTTCGCCCCCACCATGGCGATAGTATACGCATTTGTCAGCTTCATTAACAACAAAACCACAGAGGTTAAAGTTGTATTGAACTTCTCATGCCATTGCTTAGGTGCTTGTTTCAGGCCATATAAAGATTTCAGTAACTTACACCTTTCCTTCCTGACCATCTAATACAAAGCCATCTGGCTGTTGCATGTAGATTTCCTCGTCTAGCTCTCCGTTCAGGAAAGCCGTCTTAACATCCATTGGTGGACGAGAAGACCATGCGAGGCCGCCAAAGAGAGTAATACTCGTATGGTGGTCAGTCTGGCCACAGGTGAATAAGTATCGAAGAAATCTTCCTCTTCTTTCTGGGAATAACCCTTGGCCACAAGCCTAGCCTTGTACTTTTCAATCGTACCATCGGGCCTAAGCTTCTTTTTGAACACCCACTTACATCCCAATGGTTTACAGCCATAGGGACGTTCAGTAATTTCCCATGTCCGTTAGCCATGATGGATCCATCTCGCTACGGACGCTTCTTTCCAGTAATCAGCATCCGGAGACGCATAAGCCTCTGAAATAGAAGTGGGAGTGTCATCCACAAGGTACACAAGGAAATCATCACCAAAGACTTTGCAGTCCTCTGTCTCTTGCCCCTACCAAGGGTTTCCTCGTCATCCTTCTCAGGATTTTCATCATGTGTTTGTTCATAATATTCCATAGGAATGGCAGGTTCAGGAGTCTCATCAGATTCCTGTCTAGAAGTGCTTGGCATATCTCTCATAGGAAAAATATCCTCAAAGAATGTAGCATCTTTAGACTCCATAATTGTACCGACCTTCACGTCAGGTACCTCAGATTTCACTACTAGAAATCTATAGCCGACGCTATTCTTAGCGTAGCCCAAATTAACACATCCACGGTCTTTGGTCCAAGCTTACGCTTTTTGGGGATCGGCACATTGACTTTCGCCAAGCAGCCCCAAGTACGTAAGTATGAGAGTGTCGTCTTCTCTTCTCCCATTCTCATAGGGAGTGATTTCATGTCTTTTGTCGAACTTTATTCAGGACATGACATGGTCAATATAGCCCCCACCATGCCTTGGATAAACCCGATGTATCTAACATGGCGTTAACCAAATCTGTTAGAGTACGGTTTTTCCGTTCGGCAACCCCATTTGACTGGGGCGAATAGGGAGGCGTCCTCTCATGAATAATACCATGTTCCGCACAGAAAGAATCAAACTCATTAGAGAAGTACTCTCCACCACGATCTGACCGGATCGTTTAATTTTCTTTTCAAGTTGATTCTCAACTTCTGCCTTATAGATTTTAAAGTAGTGTAGAGCCTCATCTTTGGTGCTTAACAAATATACATAGCAATATCTAGTGGAATCATCTATCAGTGTCATGAAATATCTCTTTCCACCTTTAGTCAACACACCATTCATCTCACAAAGATCAGAATGTATAAGTTCTAACGGTGCCAAGTGTCTCTCCTCGCAGCCTTATGGGGCTTGCGAGGTTGCTTTGCTTGCACACACGAATGGCACTTAGAACCTTTGGCTAAAGTGAAACTCGGGATTAAATTCGATTTTACTAGCCCGTCATACAACCGAAACCAATGTGACAAAGACGTGAATGCCAAACTTCTGTTTCATTAACATTCGAATGAATATTGTTCACGACTTTATTACAAAAATCAGCGAGGGAAAAGCGGAAAAAGCCTCCGCATTCATAACCTTTTCCAACAAATAGTCCATATTTCGTAACAACTACTTTATTAGACTCAATACCAACTTAAACCCTTCTCTACATAGAAGGGAGCCACTAACGAGATTCTTCTTGATGGCGGGGACATGCTGCACGTTCTTGAGCTGCACGATCCTTCCCGAAGTAAACTTCAGATCGACCGTGCCAACACCAAGAACAGAAGCACTTGCGCCATTCCCCATCAGTACGGATCCGTTCCCTGTGACCTGATAAGAAGAAAACAATGAAATGTCACATACATGAATATTTGCACCTGTGTCAATCCACCAATCGTTAGACTGACAAACTAAAAATACAGTAAACAAATTACCGTACCCGATGCCCATTCTCATTGTTGCTCACAATCATGTTGACGGACTTGGAGTCCTGTCCTGTTTCTTGAACTTTTTGGGCACTTGGAGCCCAATGTTCCTCTGAACCACAGTGAAGCAGCGCTTTCTTCTTATCCTTGTTGAAGGGCTTCTTACCCTTCTTCTTGAAGTCGGTATTCTGTTGGACACCGTTTTCCCTTGGGCTTCTGGAAGCGGAGTTCTTCTGTACCAAATTGGTGACAGAAGCCCTTCCCTTTTCCTTGCGAGTCCTTTGCTCTCGAATTCTGCTCAACACTCAGATGGCCGATGACATCCTCAACTGAGAATTCACACCTCGATGTTTCAGAGTAGTAGCAAATTCCTCCAGGAATTGGGCACTTTGCGATTATGCATCCACGACAAATTTGCCCGGTAAATCACATTGAGAAGCTCAACTCCTTAGCAATGCACTGTATCTCATGAGCTTGTTCCAATACAAACGGTTTTCAACCATCTTGTAATCGTGGAACTGCTCTATAGTGTACATCTCGCTTCCAGCATCGGTTGCCGAATTTAGATTCGAGCGCCTCCCACAAGTCCTTGGCAACCCGCACATGTAAATATGCATCAACCAACTTATCTCCGATTACGCTCAGAACAGCTCCAACAAAGACGACGGTGGCATCCCTAAACGCCTTCTCCTGTTCTGGAGCAATCGTTCCCGTGGGAGTGACACCGGCGACCCAGAAGACGTTCATCGCCGTAAGCCATAAGGTGGTTTTGGTTGCCAAGGCTTAAAGTACGTCCCGTAAAGGGGTTGGTTTCAGTGCAGCAGCAAAATCTTGGATCGAAAATTGCCTACACATATTAGGTTTTTGGATTGTTGAGTATTTAAGCAATTGTTGATTAAATTAATCCAAGAATAAATCATAAGCATGACGTGGGCAGTGGTAATGACATACTGAAATTTGATGATAAAACCATGTACTAGACAGATAGTAGAAACATCTACACAAATCACTAGTACAGCGGACAAGGAAATAATCAAGAGAGGGATAATCATATTATACCCTCCAGTAGGCCAGTTGGCCGTAGCAGCAGCGGAGGCAGCAGCAGCGTTGGCACCTCTTGAGAGGCAGCGGCAGCAGCAGTGGCGTCCTCGGTGCTCATGATGATGACGAAATCGACGTGGATGTAGTTGACGCAGATGTAGTTGAAGCAGATAAACGGAGGCGAGCAGTCACGTAGAAGACGCTCCCCAAAAACCTAATCGCCCCTCTCCCGTACAGGATGTTGAGAGGCGGGTTTCGGAGGCCTGCTCTCCCGACAACCGTGTACGCGGTCGACGGGATGAGATCAGCGATGGCAGCAATAGCGAGAGGAACTATAGTGGCGGCGCGAGCAGATGCGATATGTTATATCTTTTTCCTAGAGAGGAGCGACCTCTCTTATATACACAGAGGTGGAGGCGAGAGGTCCAACCGAAACGTGCGCAGTCAATTCTGAAAACTTCCGTACTTAAGAGCACTTAAGACAAACATTTCAGCGCGCAATGAATTCTGAAAAACTCCCGTACTTAAGAGCACTTAAGACAGACGTTTCAGCTCGCAATGAATTCTGAAAACTCCCGTACTTAAGAGCTCTTAAGACAGACGTTTCATCTCGTATTCATTTTCCATTAAGGCAAAACGTTTCAGTTGACCATTCAAATTCCATTCATGTGTTACAAAAAGAATGCATCGGCTCGGTGAGATTCCCGCAACCCGCGTCGTGACGTGCCGCGTCGTGACGAGGCAAGGCGTGACAACATGAGCCTTTAGGGATTTTTCTAAAATTGTTAGATGGCCTAAAGCCCACCCCAATATTTCAGCAATATTTCAACATGCTCACAACGTGTTTCCTCCATGGACCACACCGAAAGGCTCAAGTTGGCATAGTCAACTAGAAAAGGAGGATTTTGTTTGGGAGAATCAACGACGTTCAACTCAGTCGCGGAAGTGTTGCACTAAGAGGTTGATCAGACAGCTAGAAAGGTCCGGAGGGTATATCGGACGGTCAAGTATACCGAATGCGCGAGTGGACTCATACTGCCTCACAAGATTGATGCCCTCAAGTAGATTTTGGAGTACATTCGCTTTTTCACCTAGCTTAATACACAAACTTGATGAACATAAACATGTCAAACATCAACTTGCAGATCGCAAAGAGTTTAAGAAAACATTATTAGTGTTTACTCAAACAGCAACAGCAAAGGAGCATCCCTAAATCCCCTCTGGGTTGGACCGTTCTTTGCGGACTCTTTCCCATGTGGAGCATGGCGTAATGCCTCTTTCCCCCTCTCCTCCTCTTCTCCTACCTCTCCAATCCTCTGATCCTAGCTCGCTCGATGAGTGAAAGACCAGATCCCCCGCTTACTAGCCAGATCCACCACCCTCCTAGACCTCCTTCACTGCCTCAGCCTTCCTTTCTCCCTCACCTGCGTACAGATCTAACCTTTTCCTGAGTGAGTTCCGTCAACGTCAAATGGAAGGCGTCAACATCAGAGGCCTTCCAGGTCTCGAATCCGAGCCGGATGGGTCGCAAGCCACGGGTCTTCTCTCACGGTTCTCCCGGAGGGGAGCTCTGTCGTGCCTCATCACCTTTATGTTCTACAACCTCCTGTTGTGCCGCAGCTTGCAGTCAACTTGCAAGCGCTCACCATCAGAGAGGAGTCAAAAGAGCAGTTTGCACTCTATTTGAAAGTTGCTGAATCTGGAGGCCTGTTCGTGCTCCTAGCCTAGCGATAGTACAACAATCTCTCAGAAAGGCTTGGAGGGCCTGCTACCATGATGTTATTCAGGTGCACAGGTTTGTTTTTAAGGCTATTTGCTTCCTACAGAGATATGATGTGGGTGTTCAAGCGCCAACCCTGGCTGGTTCAATCAGATGCCTTGCTGCTTGAGTTTGCCGAGAAGAACAACGAAGATTTTGAGAAAGAACAGCAGAAGGCGATGGAGGCGTAACGTTCCCAGGTATCGATTTAAGTATGTCTATGTCACCGTCAGGGTGTATGGAGTGCCACCTGATAGTAGATCCCTTGATCTCCTCATGGATATTCTCAGAATCGTTGGTGTTCCCTCTGAATTTCATGAACCTTCTGATGCTATGCTCACTGCACACCAAGAGTACATGTGGGGAATTGTTAGGCATACTGTCTGCAACCCTGTTTTCGATAAAATTGAGCTCCAGGCTCTAGAAAACCAACACAGCTTGGTTTATCTGCATTATGAGAAGATCGGAAGGATTTGCTTGTTCTGTGGCGTGATGTTTCACACCTCAGGGAATTGCCAGCTTCGTCAAAGCATTATCACGGATCACCTGCATGCGGGTCAGTCAGCAGAGGATGTGCCGTTTCAGAGACATGGTTCGTGGGTGATCAACCCAGAGAAGCTGCCCCAAAATTTAGAAGGCAATCAAGTATTCAGCACTTCCCAAGCAGCTCAGGTAATCGCCGACGATAGTCTCGTTCAGCTTGTCAATCGTTCAAACAATGGTTCTCCTTCTCGCCTTTTGGATGAGATGGATTTCCAGTTTACTAGGCCGATCTCGCAAGCCCACACTGCAGAACACTCAGCCCTAACTTACAAGAGTCTCCTTGCTCGGTATATGAAGAAAGAGCCATCTTACAAGCCATGAAGAGCTCAACACCATCAGAATTTCTCAGGTCCACCATGTTATTGATCAAGCCCGCTGCCATCGACAGATGTCTCCTACTCCTTGCAAGGATCTGCATGCCGCTTCTTCTTCAGTCCCAGGTGGTTCCCTCTACAATTCCCCTGAGGTTCCTTTTAATATTCAGAGCTCCAACACCTACCTCCTGCCACAATCTAATGCTTACCAATGCAACCATCTGTCATGGAACATTGTGCTACTGATGTGCTCGAGACCAATTCCAGACGCCCGGACAGTGCCTCCCAGACCTTTTATCCCCAATTGCCCTTTGGGTCTCCGCCGGTCAGTCAGCCTTCTAGCCATAAGCGACAAGCTTCAGATCAAAAACTCCCTTACCTTCCAGTCAAGAAGCGAGCTACTGTCGTCTCTGATTACGGCCATGGCGACCAAGTTGACCGCGCGCCGTGCGGTCTCCTTTCAGGACCAATCGATGCCACCAATGCCGCCGTGGATCGGCCAAGAGCGCATGAGATCAACACCGAGCATGTTCGGCGATGGGAGAGGGAGGAGGAGGGCCACCAAGAGGAGCCATTGTGAATGCCGCCCCTGGGATCTTGGGGCCCAGACACTCACCGCCAGAATCGACAGCCCCACGAGCAGACTCGCGCCTCCTCCAACAACTGCACCCAACCGCAGCCCATCTCAGTGACACCGCTGCAACGGGTGGGACTCGCCTCCGACGGTCTCGCTGGGAGCCTCAGACGTTGCCTCCGTCTGGAGGTAACTACGGACCTCCTCTGGGTGCTACTTTCTATAAGCCTGGCGCTGCCTCTTGGGTCCGTTCAGGAGGAACCACGCAGGTGGGCGGCAGCCGGTTTGTGCGCCACTCTCGCATCCCTCATGTGGGATCGGTGTTGACCTGTTTCAAAGCTACAAAGAGAAACAAAAACAACCAGCCATGGCTCCAAGTTCGTCTACCCCCACTGTGCCTCCCCCAGCTCGTGCTGTTGTGGAAGATGAGGAAGGATGCCATTTTGAATCGATGTATCTCATCACTTGGAGAAAGAATGTTTCAGACTCGTTAAAAGAAGCCCCCAAGACTCAAGCAGAGGTCCAAGCAACAACGGAAGATGAGCCGACCAAGAGTGAAGGAGTTGACCCGGCTTCCACCCTCGACCGTGACCCGGCCCCAGATGCCGAGTCTTGAAGTATACTGCGGATTTTCGATATCTGCAGAAAAAACTGTCTTATTTGACCCTATGGGGTGGTTCTGTAAACTTAATACTTTGAGCCTCATATTTTGATAGTGCGTCTGTGCACTTTGAAACTATGCTTGATATGTAATGAACTTTAGCTTTTGCTTGTTCTGCAAAGTTTATGGTTGTGATGACCCTTTTGGTTTCTTTGAACTATAAGCGGCTTTTGCATGGATTTTCATTGTTGCAACATCTCTGTTAAAAACAGGGTCAATCAAGTCCCAGTGGGCTTCATGATTGATTGAATTTACAGGCATGCAATCAAGCCATATAGGTGCGAGTCACATCAAGCTTAAGTTAGATAACCAAGTAAATAGTGGCTCATAGAATTGGCTGGGTCATGAGATTTTAGCTGTACCATACAAAGTAATCAACCCCCATGACCAAAGTGGCTTTTTTGCCGGGTCTTGAGTTTGTAACTGCACCTTTTGTCTTAAATGTGCATCCCCAAGGCCTAAAATAGATACTGGACTTTCAAAACCTCGGCAAATCACCCAACTGGAGATGCCGGGTTTCAAATATAACAAAAATTATAACTAAGCAATATACATAAAAAACTGTAAAGGTAAAGTGTAAAAAGACAATGAGATTTTTCTGTCAAACATCACTTTAATCATATATCAGGTCAGCAAGCCGCCTCATTAAAAACCTTCCAGTCCCCTTAGGTACCCTGGTAAGGAAAAGAGCGCGTCTGAAACCTGCTGCCTCTTTACATCGTGTATTACATCTGATAAAACTAATTCTGAAACTATGTATAGTAAGGACGAAGCTGGGCAATGTTCCATGGCCGATTTCTCTCTTCCAATGACTTGGTGCTATGATCAGTATTATTGAAGATTTCACTATGCTCTCTTGCACCCACAAGATAATATGACCCGTTGTGCAGATTCCGGCTTACAATGAAGGGACCTTCCCATGGAGGTGATAACTTGTGCATCCCCACTTGAGATTGAACCAAGCACAAGACTAAGTCACCTTCTTGGAAAGATCGAGTCCTGACCGGCGGCTATGATAGCGGCGCAAATCTTGTTGATATATTGCCGATCTTTGCAGGGCTTCCTCCCTAACTTCTTCCAATACATCAAGAGAATCTTGCCGGGTTAACTCGTTTTCTGCCTCAACGTAAGCCGCCACACGCGGTGAGTCATGAATAATATCACTCGGCAAAACAGCTTCTGCTCCATATACCATGAAGAACGGTGTAAGTTGTGTGGATCTGTTTGGTGTTGTGTTAATGCCCCAAACGACAGAGGGCAATTCCTCCACCCAAGCCCCGGCGGCTCTGATACACGGAACCCGGAGACGAGGTTTCAAGCCTCTAAGTAATTCCTGATTTGCACGCTCAACTTGTTGATAACCCACAAGTATAGGGGATCGCGTGTAGCCTTTTAGATAAGTAAGAGTGTCGAACCCAACGAGGAGCTAAAGGTAGGATAAGTAATCTCTCAAGTTCTATCAACCACTGATACAACTCTACGCACACTAAACGTTTGCATTATCTAGGAAATAAAACTACAGTAGCAATACGGGTATGAGAGGTAGTTTTGCAAGATAATAAATACAAGAAGGTAAAAGTTAGTGCTGCAGCAATAAAGTACACTAAGTAACCATATAATAACAGTACCATGAGTGTGGAAAAGTGGTGGTAATTGTGGTGGCTTTGTCCAAGATTAATTAGTGAAGGTACTTGGTTCATTGTCCTCGATGCAGTTTTCTATGTGGGAGAGGCTAAATATACATGCACTCCACTACTTGGGATTACAAGTACTATATGATTGGATTGTTAGCAAGCATCCGAAAATACTAACAATGCATTAAGGTTTCCCCAACCATAGTCTTAAGTTCATGGTCCTCTTACTCCCATACGTGCAACTAATCGGTTCGCGTTCTCAGGTTTCTGTCACTCCGGCAGAACTTCCCCCGCTTCGTTTACAAATATTACCAACCCTAGGGTGTTTGATCCATGCGCGCACAAATATAATGGACACCAAAAGACAATACCATATCAACATACAACTCTAATGAACCATAGACATTCAACAAAGCAATCAAAAGACAAATAAACTACACAAGCATGACGTAGATCATAGGATAAATATTATAGCATCAAACACCATGTTTACATAGGACGGTACAGAGTTTTATGGGAGGATGAACCACTGAATACAAGTAGGAGATGGTGATGGAGATGGCGGTGAAGACGGCGGAGAGGGCAGCGAGGAGCGCAGGGCGGCGCCGGAGGCGCCGGCGGCGCGGGGAACTCCTTCCCCGCCGCCGGCATCACGGGGGAGCGCCGCCCTTAGCCTCCCTCCTTCATGGCTTCTTGGGAGCCCTCCCCCATAGAGATGGGATCCACGGGGGAGGCAAAAACGTGGCTTTTGGTGGCTGAAATTCGTGGGTGGAGGAGTCCTCCACGAATTAGGTTTCCTCCCTTTATATATCTTCTCGAATTTCCGTCACCCCTTTTAGGGTTCCACCAAAACGGGCCTACAGGCCGCGTCCGAACTCCGATTGGGCTGATCTCGGGCTTAAAATCTTCGTATGGAAAATTTTGACAACTTTCTGTTTAATTGGATTTCCATTTGACGTCGTCTTCGAGGGTCAAACTGATAATCTTCGTAAAAAGTTCTCAGACAGATTTCAAGAAAGTCCCAATTCGACTCCAACAAGGTTTCCTCTTGTATTTTTGATAATTCCTACACATTAAAGAGTAAAACAAGAACATTGTGCACTTTTGCAACTATTAATAGGTTAGTCCAAATAAATCATAAACTTAATATAAAAAACAAGTGTCAAAGGCATAATATTAACATGAAACCATAAAAAATTATAGATACGTTTTGGACGTATCACTTGTCCATTAGCTTGTGGGTGAGCCACTCAAGCAATGTCAAGCCAGATATTGTTTTTTCCACATAACTTTGCCACCTCTCCAAGAGACATGTTTGTCCCATTGTCTGTAATGATACTATGTGGATATCCAAAACGATAGATGATGCGCTTCAAAAACTGCACTGTTGTAGCTGCCTCACAATTTTTAACTGGCATAACTTCGACCCACTTTGTGAACTTATCAATACTAACTAAGAGGTGGGTTTTCTTGCAAGGGGACATCTGGAAGGGACCCACCATGTCAAGACCCCAAACTGCAAAAGGCCATGTCAAGGGTATAGTTCTCAATTCCTGAGCCGGTACATGAACCTGCCGGGCATATCTCTGACATCCATCACACCTCCGCACCAAACGCTCCGCATCTGCCAAAGCAGTGAGCCAGAAGAATCCGTGTCTGAAAGCTTTTGCTACCAAAGACCGGGTTGAAGCATGATGACCACAATCTCCCTCATGAATCTCTTTAAGTATTTTCTGGCCTTCCTCTAGAGATACATAGCGCTGAAACACGCCGGAGGTGCTGCGTTTGTATAACTCGCCATTTAAAACGACGTATGCCTTGCACCGTCGTATAATCTGCCGATCCATAACTTCCTGACCCGGCAATTCTCCACGCAGAAGATATGCCAAATATGGTTATGTCCACTCCGGAGTAGCATGTAAGGCGACGACGAGCTCCTCATCCGCCGGGTCTGGATAAGCAATTTCCTCCTCTGACGGTACTTTGACCGATGAACTCCACAACTCAGCTAAGAAAACATTGGGTGGAACCGGCTCACGACGAGAGCCGAGTCTGGACAAAGCATCTGTGGCCTCGTTTTTCCTGCGATCAATGTGGTCCACCTGGTAGCCTGAAAAGAACCCGGCTACTTTATCCACCTCTCTTCTGTAAGCCGCCATCCTGGCATCCTTTCTATCCCAAGTTCCAGATACTTGCTGTGCTACGAGATCCGAGTCTCCATAGCACAATATACGCTTGATGTTCATCTCTTTTGCGGCACGCAAACCATGTAGCAAGTCTTCATACTCAGCCTCATTATTAGAACAATCAAAGTGAATTTGCAAAACATAACTTAACTTATCACCTTTGGGTGAAGTGAGGACAACGCCAGCTCTAGATCCCTCGAACTGCTTAGACCCGTCAAAATGCATGATCCAAGACTTGGTGCTGGGTGTTGCTGGAGGTGCGTTTGTCTCTGTCCAATCATTGACAAAATCTACCAAAGCCTGAGACTTGATAGCATTGCGAGGCTCATAATTGATGTGATATGGCCCCAACTCTATTGCCCACTTGGCGATTCGCCCAGTGGCTTATGTATTCCGGATGATTTCCGCAAGCGGAGCAGAGCTAACCATTGTAATTGGGTGTTCCTGGAAATAATGCTTCAGTTTCCGACTTGCCATGAAAACTCCAAAGACTAACTTCTGCCAATGTGGATATCGCTACTTTGACTCGGTTAAAACCTCGCTGACATAGTAAACTGGCCTATGAACCGGGTATTCTTTTCCTTCTTCCTTACGTTCCACCACAACCACAACACTGACAGCTCGTGGTTCGGCTGCAATATACATCAACATGGGCTCCTTTGGTGCAAGAGCCGCCAGGACTGGCGCTTCAGACAGCGTCTTTTTCATTAACTCAAATGCATCATCCGCTTCTTGATCCCATACAAACTTGTCTGTTTTCTTCAAGAGCCGGTAAAGTGGTATGGCTTTCTCTCCAAGCCGGGCTATGAACCGGCTCAAGGCTGCGATGCAGCCTGTAAGCTGCTGCACATCCTTCAGTTCCTCTGGCTTCTTCAAATTCTGTATAGCTTTGATTTTTTCTGGGTTAGCCTCAATTCCACGTTCTGAGACGATGAAACCGAGGAGTTGCCCTGCTGGAACCCCGAACACACACTTGGTAGGGTTAAGCTTCATTTCATACCGCCTAAGATTAGAAAAGTCTCCTTCAAATCATCTATAAGTGAGTCGGCCTTCTCAGATTTGACAACAACATCATCCACGTAAGCGTGCACATTACGGCCGATCTGCTTCTTGAAACAATTCTAGATACACCTCTGATAAGTTGACCCAGCGTTCTTCAAACCAAAAGTCTTGTTTTTGTAACAATAAGCTCCAAAGGGGGTTATAACGATGTTTTCTCCCAATCCTCCTCTTTGAGCCGGATCTGATGGTAACCTGAGTATGCATCTAAAAAACACAAAAGCTCGCTGCCTGCGACAGCATCGATTATCTGATCAATACGGGGTAATGCAAAAGGATCTTTCGGACACACCTTGTTGAGGCTGGTGTAGTCAATGCACATACGCCACTCGCCATTCTTTTTCTGTACCAAAACCGGGTTTGCCAACCACTTGGGATGGAAAACCTGAATGATAAAGCCGGCATCTAAAAGCCAAGCTATCTCCTCACCAACTATCTTGCTCGTTCCTCATTCAATCTGCGCAATCCTTGCTTCACGGGTCTGCTTTGGGATCAACATGTAAGCTGTGCTCAGCGAGTTCAGCAGGTACTCCAGGCATGTCACTAGGTGTCCACGCAAAGACGTCCCTGTTCTCATGGATGATCTCGATGAGCGCGCTTTCCTATTTATCAGTCAGGTGAGCCCCCACGCGAACTGCTTGGAGTGATCGCCGGGTGTGAAATCTACCATCTTTGTATCCTGAGCCGACTTAAATTTTGCTTTTTCTTCAGCTGTTGGCCTTTTCAATACTGTTCGTCATCAGGGTTTACTTGAGACTTGTAAAATTTCAGCTCCTCCTATGCACAAGCCTGCTCAGCTAAAGCGGCATCACCCTCATGCACTCTGCAGCCATCTCCCGGCTTCCATGGACTGTGATGATCCCTTGGGACCCGGTATTTTCAACTGCAAATACACATAACACGGCCTGGCCATGAAACGGGCAAAGGCGGGTCTCCAAAAAGTGCATGATATGGGCTCTGCAGCTTCACAACTTCAAATGTAAGCATCTCTGAGCGATAATTTTCCTGGGATTCGCCGAAGGCGACCTCCAGTGTAATTTTTCCTTCTGGCCGTGCTGACTTTCCAGAACAATACCATGAAAGATTGTAGACGTTGGCTGCAACTGTGATTCCCTGAGACCCATACGCAAGAAAGTTTCGTAATATAAGATATTGATACTGCTACCTCCATCTGTGAGCACTTTGTGTAAAACATAACCTCCCACTTGTGGTGCCACCACCAGGGCTAGGAGACCCGGATGTTCCACAACTGGCGGGTGATCAGCCCTGCTCCAAGTGACAGGATACTCAGACCACTTTAGGTACCTTGGAACTGCTGGTGAAACTACGTTAACCGCCTTTTGACCAACTTTCTGTCTCGCTTTGTAGCATTGATGGTGTGGACATGGTACTGGCCAAGCTGCTTTGGGTTCTGCTGGAAACCACCCTGATCCTCTCTATTCTGATTATTTCCCGTTGCCGGTCCTG
Organism: Poa pratensis; assembly: GCA_947311845.1. Lineage (NCBI taxonomy): Eukaryota > Viridiplantae > Streptophyta > Magnoliopsida > Poales > Poaceae > Poa > Poa pratensis. Next base: position 43,142,428 of record CAMZMU010000055.1, on the reverse strand, counting down.
TATTTGCGTTGGGAGGTGGCCTGTTTGCCGGGTTACCACCCGGGCCGGGTCCTCCTCCACGACCGCCGCCGTGCAACGCTTTCTAAATCTCCTCTTTTTTTTCACCTCTGCAAATCCACACACTGTTCTAGAGAGTGATTGGCGGGTTTGCCCATCTTACTATGATGGGGACACGACATCCTGAAAGCTTCAAAATGGCTGGTGGGACGAGGTGGGCCTCTATAGCTATTGTTACCATTATAATTTCCATTGTTGCCTTGATAATCATCTCTCCTGGGCCTCTGGAACCCGGCATTGGTATTAGCCACCAAATCCGAGTTACCTTCTCCATACGGTCGCTTGTGCTGATTACCATTGTTGTTGCTGTTGTTGTTGTTCTGTCCACCACCATTGTTGTTCTTTCCTGCATTATTCACGGTACCTTTCCCCTTATCTTCCTCATCATCTCTAGTTTTATCTATAGAAGCGTGCTTATTGCATGCCTCCATTATTTCTCCCATGGTAATCTCTGAGACCCGGCCGCTATTCTTCATGCGGCCCAATTTCTGCACCAAAGGATCATATCTACAAGTTTTCTCCATAGACTGCAACGCACTCCTGGGGTTAATATCTGTGGATTAGTGGAGGATCTCCGTGACCCGGCTCACCCACTTACGGGCAGACTGCCCTTCTTCTGAATACATCGATCCAGATCCTCAAGCGTGTACAGACGCTTGCATGTTCCCTGGAAATTTTTAATAAAGTCTGCCTTCAACTCACTCCATGAATTGATAGACTTCTCTGGTAAAGTGTTGAACCATAACTTTGCTGCTCCATCTGTCATCATAAGATACATGAATTTGGCCTGAATATTTTCTGAGGCATTGCGAATACACATTGCCATCTCATAACTACTCAACCAAGCTTCTGGCTCCATACTGGGGTCATAATTTGAGATTTTACTTGGCTCTTTAAACTTTTCCGGGTAAGGTTCCGCTCTAATGCGATCTGACAAACACTTCGGGCCGGCTAAAACTGCTGTAGAAGATACCTGACCCGGCCTTACCAATGGTGCTGGTGAACTTACTACTGCTGCGGCCGCAGGCGCTACGCCGGCTCCTCCGGCACGTGCTGCGGAATTTGCTGCTCGTCTGGATCTCGAACTATCAACAATGGCTTGCGCAGCTGAGGCAGTGGGAGCGGCCTGTCTGGGCGGGGTGTGGCGGCGGCGGCTGCTGATTTGCCTGATCTACCCTCCGTCTTGCAGAACTAGTATCGTGTTGCCTCGGGCTCTCTCCCTGCCGACTCCACGAACTGCTGTTATATGGTGTCCCATGCAAACCACTCCTGTTATCTGGATAATTTACCTGCTGGACCACAGTCATACGCAACATGTCAATGGCCCGTCGGGTCTCAACTTCTCTAGGAGAATCTCCCAATGGAATACGATCAAGCGCTAAAGTTGCTGCATAAACGTTATCTGTAGGATTGTTATAATGACCCGACGGTGTGTGAAATCTGGGTGATGGTGGTGGCATAGCTCCAGTATCGCCTCCAGCTCCTCTGGAGGGTGGCCTAACTTACCCGGCAAGATTGCCGGGTAATGCCCCTCCTACATATCCTGTGCCGGCTCTAGCTGCTGGAACCTCTTGTACTGTCCTGATAGGCTGATCATTGGGTGTAATAAATAAAGTGTCAGATTTAATGCCTCACCTTGAAGTGGAAGCCAGCTCTGATGCCTTCCCTGCTGCACCCAAGTTATGTTGTTTTGGCGATTCTCCATGGCGCTGGTGTTGTGACAAAGACGGCTTTCCTGCTCATCCAACTGACGCTGCCTGGCTATCACTGCTCCTTTTCTACTACAACCTCCCGCCGCTGTTGCTCCAAGGCACGGCGTGCGGTGTCCAGCTCTCTAGCCCGGGTCGCTGCGTTCTCCGGGGTTACTACCGCTTCAAGTACTGTAGGATCCAACACTAGATTGTTACTAAAAAGAGCCGGGTGAGGTGGTACATTGGATGTCCCCTCTCCAGCTGATCTATTCATTAGAAACCCAAATTGATTCATGTGACGTGTTGTGGCCTCACTCTCCAATGAAACTGATGCTCTTTCTCCATCAACCCCAGCCTGAGGCGGGTTATAAATCGTAAGCTGGTTCTGCAACGGTAGTTGTTGTTGATTATGCTGGTTCTATACCAACGCCTCTGCCGTTGCCGTCGCAGCCGTCGAAATTGATGTCGGGTCTAGATTCATCGCGGGTGCAGTGTAGACTCCAACCCTGCGAACCGGACCCGGAGATGACTCGTACTCCTCTTCCTCTATTCCATACCCATAGCAATCCTCAAAAAGTTCCAAGATTGATTCAGTGTCCTCCTCGATCACGTTACGCGGCGCCCATACCGGCTCCTCCGACTGGGCCTCCTGCGTGACGACTGGAAAATCGACCTCCGCGGTGCCTACTGACTCTTCTCCATCTGATTGGACCATGGTAGCAGCTCCTGATACAGACTCGTACGCGCTTTCCTCCATGCCGGGTTTCGAGGCGTGCACCATGCCTATAAAGACGTTGATCCCGCCGATGGCGAGTTTCTGCATGCCACGTAGAGCTTCTCCCGTGATGTAAACACCTTTAGGCTTTTGCCCCACGGTGGGCACCAACTGTCGTGGGATTGTCACGGCAGATGTTACCAAGGGGTAACTTAGATGTGGGGTTAAAGTAGCACATGTGTACAGAAGATTGTCTCGCTCCACGGGGACACACGATTTACCCAGGTTCAGCCTCTCCATAGGAGATAAAGACCTACTTCCTGCTTGCTTGTATTGATATGTGGATCTCGTAACCCGGGCTCTGATATCGCCGAGTTACAAGACTAGGTTACAGGGGTGTTACGACTATCTTTCCGCTACTACCGATGGGTTCGATCTTGCCTCCCCTTTCTATGACCTAGGAGCCGGCTTATAAAGACTGCCGGGTCTCCTAGTCGCATACAAAGTAAAGCCGGGTTATACCCGTACTAGGAGTCCTACTCTACCTCTAGTCTTGCGTGTACCCCAAGTCTTGAACTCTGTGACGCATACCGCCTCCGGGTCTTCTGGAGCCTTCCTTGTATTGGTCGGGTTACCGACAAGTTCACCGGCCCGTTTGTATAACCCGGCCCATGTTGATGATTAGCTGGCCTCGCCTGGCCTCCTGCCTGGCGGGTCATGCTTCCCTCTTCATGGGCCTACTGGGTTATGATCCAAACACAAATGTTTACAATATGCCTTTGTTGCTTTGTTTTAGTGATCATGCTCCGATTCTTTGCTTTACTGATGGGAATGCTCGAAAAGCTAGGAATACTTTTAAATTTGAAAACTGGTGGCTCAAAGAGCAGGATTTTCAGAACCATGCAAAAACTTGTTGGAGACAATCGGCTGCCCAGTCGTTTCACCAACGTACTAACCATCTTGCCAGAAATCTAAAAGTTTGGTGCAGGAAGAAAAAGCCATTGCAGGAGGAAATTCAGGAGCTTGAACAAAAAATTCTTTCCCTACAACCGCAGCCTTTGCATTTGCAGGATCATGCATTGGAGGCTCAAATGATGACAAGGTATGAGCAAACTGTTACGAAACTGAATGATTCTCATGTGCAGCGTGCTAAGAAGAATTGGGTAAAAGATGGCGATCGAAATACTTCTTTTCCATAGGTCCATTGCTAAGAGGAAACGTAGAGAAACACTATTTATTCAATCAAGGATGAAAGTAATATGGTTCATTACATGCCTAATCAGATAGCCATGGCTTTTGTTTCCTACTTTCGATCCATATTTTCTTCTTTTGCTCTGCCCTCGAATGTTTCGCATGCTGCAGATTTTTCTGCAGGATTCACAAGATCCCACCTATTCAGTCCCTGATAAAAATGAATTGTGGGACACGCTCACGGAAATGAAGAAAAATGCTTCGCCAGGTCCGGATGGATTTAATGTGGAATTCTACATTGCGACCTGGGAGTGGATTGGTGATGATGTATTCGAACTAGTTAAAGGCTTCTTCCTTTCAGGTAACCTTCCAGCGCATTTGAATGACACGCATATTGCTCTTATCCCAAAAAAGCTTGTTCCTTTAGTGCCATCAGACTTCAGGCCCATAAGTCTTTGCAATGTAATTTACAAGCTTATTGCTAAATGCCTAGCCAATAGACTAAAACCTCATCTGCCAGCCTACATTCATCCTTCGCAGCAAGCTTTCATTGAAGGCAGGAGAATTAGTGACAATATTATTATTGCTCAGGAAATTACCCACTCTTTCCGTCTTTCCTCTTGGAAGCAGAAATTTTTTCTTTTAAAAATTGATCTTGCTAAAGCTTTTGATAGGTTGGAGTGGTCCTTTGTTCTGGCAGCGCTTGCACGTAAAGGTCTGCATGGTCATTTCATAAATTTGATTCGCGCCTGCATCTCTTCGCCCACTTTTTCAGTTATTATCAATGGTCAACCTTTTGCTAGATTCGTTAGTGACAGGGGTATTCGTCAAGGTTGTCCTCTTTCTCCGTACCTTTTTGTTTTGGCGATAAATGAACTGTCTCTTGCGCTTCAAGAAGCTTTGCACGCTGCTGCTCTAACAGGTATATCGCTAGGTCCAAATTGCCCTCCTATCCACTCTTTGCTTTTTGCAGATGATCTTCTTATTTGTGGGGTAGCCACTCAAGCAGAAGCCCAATGCATAAATCAAATCCTCCATGACTTTTGCAATGCCTCTGGACAACTTCCGAACTGGTCTAAATCTGCCATTGTCTTTAGTAAATTTGTTTCCACTATGGTTCAACATGACATTAGATCAGTTTTTCCTGTGCCTGTGATGGATGCTTCTTTTATTCATCTTGGCCACCCGCTCATCCTTCCTGCAAAAAATCGCTCTGAAGCCTACATTTTCATCCTGGATAGATTTCAAACCAAATTAAATACTTACAAAGTGAATTCTCTATCCCATGCGGCCAGGTTGGAGCTAATCAACTTTGTCTTTGCTTCTATTCCTGTTTATTATATGTCCAATATAATTTTTTCTAGGAAGTTTTTAGCAAAGATTACTGCAATCATTAGAACCTTCTGGTGGACTGGAGTCTCTTCAGAACTTTCTTCAAAACCTCTTTGTTTAAAAGCTTGGAAGGACATTTGTGCGCCAAAGAATGAAGGTGGGCTGGGAGTTAGAAACTTGCAGGCTGTCAACCATGGGCTTGTTCTGACAACAGCTTGGAGAATTGCTGAACGACCAGACAGTCATCTTTATAGGGTGCTGCAATCCAAATATTTTTATGACACTTCTATTTGGAGACCCAAATCCTATTTACCCAAATCTGCCTTTTGGACTACTGTTCTTAAAGTCTTACCTCTTTTGCAGCATAATTCTTTTTATCAAGTGATGGCAGGTAATATTTCCATTTGGAGTACGCCTTGGTGTCAAGCTTGGACGAGGGTGCTCGATGATCTCATTGTTCATGAGGAGCCTTTTACTTACCCAACCCGAGTGAATCAGCTATGGATTGCGGGACAGAGGGTCTGGGATACTACTCTTGTTGACAACATCTTTGAACCTCAAACGGCCCAAGTCATTAAAGACACTCCCATTATTTCATTTCATGACAATGATGTCCTTGTTTGGAAGCCCTCCCCTAATGGTAAATGCAGCTCTAAATCTGCTTATCGTGTGTGCTTACAAGCCTTGCAGGGTCAAGGAATTCCAGCTCCATCTCCGGTTGATCCTCTCACTCTCCAGGCGCTTAACCAGGTTTGGAAATGCAAATTAATTATTCCTAGAGTAAAAACGTTTGCCTGGCGTTTGTTGCGTCGAGCTTTACCTTCGGGTGCTAGGGCTTCTAGATTTTCTAGACATATTGATGCTGTTTGTGCAAGGTGTGGCTCTCGGAAAATGATATGCATCTTTTTTCAATTGTCCCTTTCCAGAGCAGTTGGTTTCAGTCTCCTTGGTACCTTCGTCCTGACATTATTGTGCAGAACTGCCCTTCTTTTTCTCAAGCCTTAAAGAACTTTATGTCCATTGATCACCCCTACATGAACTTGCAGAATATGTTCACTTTTTTGTGGTGTATTTGGAAATCCAGGAATGACTTCTTGTTTCGCAGAAAGGAATCTCTCCCGTATCAAGTTGCAATTGCTGCCAATGCTTTATTGCAGGACATGGAGGTGGACAACAGCTTGTCTAAGCAAAAGAAGTTATCCCTGCCTTCTGCCTCGGGCTCTCATCAGCTGCATCTCATTCATGACCCATCCCCTGGAGCTTCTATTTCAAATGATATTTCTATTGTAGGGCATAAAATCTATACGGATGCAGCCTGGAAGCTTCCAAAATCCTCTGTTTCTGCTACTGCAGGTTTGGGTATCTATTTGCGACTGCAGTTCCAGGAAGGAATCACCGACGTATTCATCCAAGCTCTCCGTGCTGGGATTACTTCTCCTCTCCTGGCAGAGGCACACGCTCTACTTCTTGCAGGTGCAGTTGCTGCAAAGATTCAACTTGCTGCTCCAGTGTTTCTGACGGACAACCTCAATCTTGCTCGCTCCACGGCGGCTCCTTCTACTGATCATTCTTCTGTCTTCTGGGAGATTCGTCATCAGCTTGTGGAATTTCAGAATCTGACCACCCCTCTTCGGTCAAAAGTTCTTCATATTTCCAGAGATTTAAATGGGGTGGCACACAACTGTGCGCATCAGGCAAAACGATCCAGACGATCTGAGCCTACTAGTTCTTCCAGGAACTCAGCTCATAGCAACCTTACTTGTCCAATTTTAGCTGCTCTTTCCGATCTAAGCTTGTTGGGCTATGTAATTCTCAATGTACTCTTCTGAGCTGAATGGAAATCGGGCACTTTGTGCCCTCTTATGTTCCAAAAAAAAAAAAACGCCCCCTCTGGGCCCCTCCCCATCCCCACATCCACTCCAAACCCCTACCACTAAACCAAACCGAGGTGCTGCTGCTCCTCCTCCCCCTCCAAGCACGAAGCAGTGGAGGTGGAGGCAGCACAGCCATGCTACCGCTTTCCTACGCGCCGCCGCACCCGCGGCCGAACCGCTGCCCTAGCCACAAGCCCAAGCCGCAGCCCTTCCCCTGCGCGCTCCCCTTCCCCGACGCCCTCCGTGCGGCAGCGGCGGCGGCCGCCATCTCCCTCTCCCTCCTCGCTGGCAACGCCGCCGGTGTAGCGGCGGCGGTGGAGCAGCCCCCGGAGATATGCCGTGGCGGGGACGGCGGAGCCGAAGCAGAGGTGAAGGCCGAGGCGGTGACCAACGAGCAGCTCGTGGAGGAGGCCTGGGAGGTGGTCAACGAGGGCTTCCTCCCCGACGCTGGCAACCGCCCGTGGTCGCCTGAGCTGTGGATGGTGAGTTTGTCGTGTGGCCGGCAGTGCGATGAAGGATGGATGTAATTTAGTGTCTCAACGTCATAGAGTCCCAATGCACATCCCAGCGGGAATGCTTAGTTCGTGTACTCTTATCCTTCTTCGATTTCGTTTCCCTTCTCTCTTCGGTTTCCTGATGAGTGATGTTTAACCTTTTAATTTTTATCTGATGCAGCAACGTAAGCAAGATATTCTTCAAGGCTCAGTCAAATCCCGCTCTAGAGCCCACGACATCGTTACTAAAATGCTAGCTAGCCTGGGCGATCCATATACAAGATTCCTATCGCCCTCAGACGTAAGTTATTTACAAGGACCCTATTTACAAGTGGTCACTATGTATGCTATGCCATTGACTTGAATGGGAGAAGCACGAACCTGTCACATGACTAGTAAACATCGTCTTAAAGTCGAGGCTCGAATTATTTGGAGTAATGTTTAACGCTAAATTCAGGATGAGCTCGCAATTTTGTCTCCCCAGTCCACTAAGGTCATTCCCTTTGTCCCTCATGATCCATGGTAGCCATTTTTACATTTTTTTTATAATGGAAGAGAAGTTCTCGTGGAGCCATTTTACATTTTCCACTAGCACTTGAGTTCCATGATATTATCAATTGCAAGTGGTAAAGTTGATGTAAACCTTATTTTTTTGTTTCGTGATTATCTGGGAAAACCTATTAATTTAAATGAGCATGCAATTTCATCATGTTGTGGTTAAATTATTTCTACTCAGAAAGTCATAGTGCCAGGTATGCTGATCTTCAAAGAGTTTTCTAGATCACATTGCTAGTCAGACAACGTTTTATAGTACCATGTGAATCAGATTCAGACCTTTACTGTCAGTTATTGTTTTGTATAGTTGGTACTTGGTACACTCTCCGGGCTAACAAACATCTATTTAGCCACTCTAGCAATGCAACACCATCTATGTTCCTCTTTTCCTTTGCTTTCACAGTGATGATAGTAGAAAACAATATTTGCTGCCTTCTTTGCTTTTGTGGTTTTATTTATTGCTGATCTTCGTTGCCTTTCTTTGCTTTATTCTGCATATATTAAATCCATCCATCTGCTAAAGTTCTCGAAGATGTCAAAATATGACATGACGGGGATTGGGATGAACTTAAGAGAGATTCCTGATGACACTGGTTCCTTAAGGCTGATGGTATTAGGACTGATACTAGATGGGCCTGCTCACTCTGCTGGTGTTAGACAGGTATCAACTGCTAGGCATTTATACCTTTTAATTGATAGTTTGTTTTGTTTTTGGGTAGGAATCTTGCTTTTACAACAACTTTTAAAGCCTGATCATGTTCCATTTTCCGTTATGTACTTCCTGTACAAAGTTATTTCATAGCAGATAGTCAAACCGAATCATGTATGAGCAGTTACATATGGGCAGTATTTGACTATATATTCCCAATTTAAGATGCTGAAATGGTGAATTAATGTTGAGTTGTTGAGACATGTCTGTGCTTGTAGAGTAAAAAAGATCAGTAATGCATTTTTGTCCTAAAAATGACTAGTAGCTTTAATTAAGTTAGAAAGGGTTAACTGTAACTTCTGCTAAGAGCTTCACTTTTAAACATGGTATTTTGAGTTTTAGCTTTTTACGTTGCACTGCTAAAACTTACATGTGTTAAGATATTTAAAAAAACGGGAAGTTTTGATTTGACTTCTCTCATTCTCAACATCTCTTTTGGAATATTCCACGATCAGAGAACAATGTTATTTTTTTCTGGTTATTGGGCGCTTGCAACTATTCCACGATCTGTTTGGGTATGAACTTTGGCAGTCCTTTGTCCTGTTTGGACAAATGGACACGTTACCTAATCCTTTGGGTTGTTTTATCTTTTATCAGGGTGATGAGCTTTTGTCGGTCAATGGTATTGATGTAAGCGGTAAATCTGCATTTGACGTGTCGTCCATGCTGCAAGGCCCAAAGGAAACATTTGTTACAATTAAGGTTCTGAATAATCTGATGAACAATGTATTTAGAGTCATCTGACATTTCTTTGTGCTCCTTATTTCCCACTATCTTACCTTTTTAATATTATATCTAGGTTAAGCACAGCAACTGTGGTCCTGTTGAGTCAATGAAGGTGCAAAGGCAAATGGCTGCTCGCACTCCAGTTTTCTATCGTTTGGAAAAAAGAGATAATGATAATTCATATGTCGGATATATTCGCATTAAAGAGTTCAATGCAGTGGCCAAAAAAGATTTGGTCAGTGGTGTGTTGCTGGTTTGTTAACCTTATCCTCTGTCATTTCTAAATCTGTTGGCATTCTTTTTTAGCATATTATTAATATGCTATTTTTTTGCAAATGGCAATCTAGTGTATGATTCTTATGAGCTGATACACATACATCTAACATATATTTTTTATTGAAAATTCAAGTAGAGAAGATCGTGACAGTTTAGAATTTTGTTTTCCCTTTTGCAAACTGAATGTGCATTAATGATGGCTTTTGTTTATTGCGTGTCTTTGTCTCACAAGTAATTCTTTTGATACTACAATGTTATCAATCGTAGTTTGCTGTTATTAATTCACAACAAGCTATGTCCTAACATGACTTGTCTCTTGCAGCACTGAAACGTCTACAAGATTCAGGTGCCTCGTATTTTGTTTTGGATCTGAGGGACAATCTTGGTGGATTAGTGCAAGTATGGACTTTTTCCTTTTCGTATTCTGCTCTCAAAAGATTGTCATTTTAGGATAATGTGCGATATCTAAGGCATGTATACAGAAAACTATTACTGCCCTTCATTGGGTCATTTATTGCTCTTGGGTGGTTTATGGGAACCAGTGAACCACATTTGAATGCTAGAATGATGTGTCTTTAATCTGCTTGAACTAAATGGTGTTTGATGGGTTGGGGTATCCTACTCTTATTTACTCCCTCTGCTCCATAATATAGGATGTTTTAAATATTCCAATACGGACTACATACGGAGCAAAATGAGTGAATCTACACTCATAGAATACGTCCATATACATCCGATTCCGAAAAAGCTGAAAAATCTTATAATATGGAACAGAGGGAGTAGGTTTATTCGTTGACATAAATTTCTCGAAATGGTTTGAGGCTCATCACATGGATTTAGAAAGGAACTGTCAAGATATAATCTTTTTTGACGGGTTAGTAATCTAGTTACACGGTCTGACATTTATGTTTATCTTGAAGGCTGGGATAGAGATTGCAAAGCTCTTCTTGAACAAAGGTGACACGGTATGGATCCTTCTTTCTTTTCAACTTGTGGTTGATTTTTTGTAATCCTTATACAACCGGTGCATATTTTTTACTTCCGAAAATGGTGTAATCCTTCTCACTCGATGTTTGGATTGTGTAAGCGCATCTATTCTACCCGAAAAGGGAATTGAGTGGTGTCATTTGGCCCATAATTCAGCCATCTCCATAGCAACCAGTAGTCATGGTAAATCCTGTAACAAGCGGTTACCGCTGGTTTTGGGCGGTGGTGTTTTTCCCCGGGTCACCAGCTTAACTCCTCTAATCCAAGGTCACCATTAAAGTCCCCTCATTGTTGAATACTACCTCCGTTTCTGTAAAAGAACACATATAAATTTTGTCAAAAGTCAAACCATATTAAGTTTGACCAAACTTTTAGGAAAACTACCAACCTATATAACACAAAACCAATCTTATTAGATAGTACATCGTTAAATATATTTTCATAATATATCAATAGAATATTATAATTATTGATATTTTTTCTATAAACTTGGTCAAATTTTACATTGTTTGACTTCAGAACAAATTTATACAACTTGGTTTTAGGATCAGAGGTACTAGTTATTAAATTGATATTCTTGGTACCTTATCATATGTTTTGATTAAGTCTGTTAGAATTCATTAATCTTTCTGTGCATATTATAAGTTTGAAAGCTTCAGGTGTTTAATTGCTTAAAACATTTCTATTTTTAGTTTCATGCTGTTAACTCAACTTTGATTGTCAAGGATTTATGCCCTGATGGAATTTTTTCAGGTCATTTATACTACTGGCCGAGATCGTCAAGTCCAAAATACAATTATCGCTGACAGTGGACCTTTGGTGACAACTCCTGTGATGGTAAGTTGTAGTTATGGTGATATACCTATTTCGAAATGCTTCAAGAGTTAGTAGTACAAAGTGGTGTCAAGCAGATACCACTTTCCCATTGTTGTGTTGAACCCTGGAATTGTGAATACCTGCATTTACCATATGCTCCTTAGTCCTTACCACACTAAAACTGTTCAGTAGTTTCAGCTGACTGATGAGATTTTGACACTTCTCTGTACTCCGTATCGTTCCAATTTTATCGGATGTCCCCGAAGGGACTTCTCTGTACTAAACTTGACAATGTGAGGACTGAGAATCTTCGAGGTGTGGATTATTTCTTGATTTAGTTGTACCCATAGTTTCATACTCCATAGATCTTATTTCATATTTCTTAATCAGATCGATACTATAATGGCATAATGCAGAATTGCAGATTCAGTTTTCTGTTCTAGCAAAATCCCCTAGTTAACCATGTATTTGTTGTTTACTGAACTTTAGCAGATCATGCCCATATTTGATTATGCTAGTCAAATCTCAGAGTTCAGACTCTCATTTCTATCTCACCTGTCCATCCACACCTTCTGACACAGGTACTGGTAAATAATAGGACAGCAAGTGCCAGTGAAATAGTAAGTAAATACGTTGTCTCACTGGTTGGTAGTATTAAAATTCATATCAGTAAGAGCTCACCCAGATACTAATTATTTTATAGGTTGCTTCAGCACTTCATGACAATTGCAAAGCTGTTCTTGTTGGAGAAAGGACTTATGGCAAGGTTTGAAGTTTGAACCCCCTAAGTAGCAGATCTTATGTTAATGCCTGCTGTGATCAACAGGCTTATATTATGTACCTTTTTCGGACGCAACTCAAATGTCTGATATTGCAGGGCTTAATCCAGTCCGTGTTTGAACTTCATGATGGTTCTGGTATTGTCGTCACAGTTGGCAAATATGTGACCCCAGATCACAAAGACATCAATGGAGATGGAATAGAACCAGACTACCGCCGTCTTCCTGGTGCTACTCACATTCACCGGATTTTCCTTTTGTTACTCTCATCATGCAATGTGGTTGACTGCTTGGCTGAATTAACTTTACCTTTGTAACAGAGCTCAACGAAGCCAAGGACTACCTTTTGCGTTGCCAAAGCACGAAATTAAGTTAAGTCAAGTGCGTCATTCTGAAGCTTCTCACGCAGTAAGAACGATTTATCCTTGCATATTTTGGTTCTTTGTGTTACTTTTCCCTATATAATAAAGTACCGACAGACTACTTATAATTGACTGCTCGTAGCAATAGATGCTAATCCAGCTGGTGTTTGACTACTTGCATAGTTGCATTATTGCACGCTAGTTTCCTTTCTGACTTAATATCTCAGTTAGTCTCGCAAACATTGTCTAAAATTTGTTAATGGGTGAATCATAGTGGTCCACACACTGGCTGTCATGTGCTCATACTCGAACAGGCCATACAGTGATGCATAAATAATGGCCTGATAAAATATTATTTACTGACTGATCATCATAGATTCCCATCTCATCAAATGTCTCTTTCTGGACCTAATGATCGATGCTGCTAGCTATCACAGTAATTTGAATTTCCCTCTTGCAGAGGACACTTGAGTATACTGCATAATGTTGATCTCGGTGGTGAGGCGGTGGTCATAAGATGTGCATGGAAGCATCAATACAAAAGCTTCTACAACGAGCATAGCGAATAATTCTGGAGCCCTGGAGCTCGGTAGAGAAAACTTGTAAATGCCGCGGAGAACACTTGGATTGCTCTGAGTCACACGGCACTCAGGATTGCATTGGCTCTTGCTGAATATACCTAAGCACCAATCTGTAAATAACTTGTGATCTTCACATTCGTTACAGAAAAAAATGCAATAGTAACTCGAGTTCAAAGCATGGCTGAGTCATGTCCTCTTTCTTTGTAGCCTGGCCCCAGCAAGTAGTTTGGCGCTGGCACGGGGCGCTTGTTCGAGGACTTTGTCCCAGCTTGTATCGTATCGTCGTCACCACTTCGGCAGGAGCGCCAACTCAGATTTACGTGAAGAGATCGGAGTAACCGTGCGCCCCGGTCTCCAGTTATTCCCCGAGTGAGATCCACGTTTGCACATTGCTTCGTCACGGACGCCGAGGACGCCACGGCTCCCTGGTCGCAAACCTGACGTGTGCCCTCTGCAACTCGCCAAGTACAACTGTGCTTGCGCAGCGACACGCGTTGACGGCTCCAAGATCGGTAGCAGTGCTAGGTGGCAAGATCTTGGGTAGTGGTGGGGTGGGCAAAAAGGAGTGGTGGCCGCGGCAAAGCGAATCGAGCGTTCGCGCACCGGCTCCACTCGGCCGCTCCTCCCTTCTTCCGCGATTCCCTCGCCCCCTCACTTCCCCAGATTCCTCGTTCCACGTTTCGAAACTACTTCGTTTGCTCCTCTCATCAGCAGAAGGGAACTGCAAGCTTCCACAGGCGATGAACTGCTTCTGACTTCTTCATTCGGTTTGTAGCCATACCGTATAGAGTGAAAAAAACTGCCCGAGTTGACTCGCGCGGGAGGTGGCAGAAGCTTGGCATGCGGCTATCGTCGGCGTTCGGCCGCCGAGCTTGAGAGGTAAGGTTCGATTCTGGTGTCGATCGGCTGCGGCGCTACTAGCTAGCCGGCGCCGCGATCTGGTTCCGCCATATGTTGCAGCCCTAATCTACTCGATTTTTTTTTAATATATATTTTGCTTTACCGACTGCTTACAAGTGCTTCAGTTTGTACCCCGAATCTCCTACGCGCGCTGCTTGCGTCATCGTGATTGTTACTGGATTACTGTGTGATGACTGCAGTAAGCATGTATAGGTTTCCTAGTCTTATACGTATTCAATACTTTGTAAAGTTAACATATTCCATCTCTTGTACAGTCTATATACTTGCTGATTGCGCTGTATTGTACTCATTGTTTTGAGAAAGTCAGTATTCTATGTCACATATCTCCTGATGGATGCACATTTTCCCCACCTATATGCAGGCGGAATCGGAAGGAATATGACTGACGTGGAGGTGCAGCAGCCACCTCAGATCAACAACATGTCAAAGGTGCATGACGGCAGTGCCAAGCCAGATTTGGGGAAGGAACACGTCCCTGGGAACGAGCTCTGGACCGATGGGCTCATCTGCGCTTTTGAGCTCGTCAAGGGTCACAGGAAGCTGGTTCGTCACAAATCCTTGTCAATGCATGAGATAGGGCTGCCGTGCATTCAAAGAGGCACATTGGTAGGAACGGGCATCACATCGCGAGCCCGACACCAAATGAGAGCAATGTAGTGGAAATCCCCTTCCAGACAGAGTTTGGTGCTGATCCTTTTGTGGTCAAAGATAGGCCACCGAATGTTGGTGAGATTCTGGACCACAAATGGGTGCCGATTGGGTGGTCTAGGATTGCCGAGCTGGTCCAGAGGGTTCAGTCAGATGCCAGCTGGGAGAATGAGCAAGCGTTGATAAGCGATAGCGAAGATGATTACACAGTGGCCGACGTTGCCGCTCCTTACTGGCAGCGTCCTGGGGGTCCTACTTGGTGGTTCCATGTCACCGCAGGTAATCCTGCAGTCGACGCATGGTTGAGTAGTGCTCACTGGATGCATCCGGCTATCAGAACTGCACTGAGAGATGAAAACCGACTGATAAGTGACCGGATGAAGTACCTTCTCTACGAGGTTATCTTTCTCATTCTCCTTTTTTTCAGATAGCTATAATTAATAATTGTATGACGGTTATGTCTACCTGCAATCTGTCTGTGACACAGTAGCTTCTTAATTGGTTACAAAGAAATACCCTGCTGCCTGCAACTTGTAGTGTATGCACATTTTCTACCTGCAATTTTATAACTATGCTACCAATTCT